>JAKUCV010000525.1:8597-21733 GCA_028386065.3 Turnera subulata | reverse complement strand
AAACGGTGAGTTTGGGCTGTGAGTGTGGGTTTGTTTTTTTTGTTATTTTTTTCGATTCAGTGTTTGCAGGGAAGGGGAAGAACGATAAGGTGTACAAGGTTTTGTGTTTAATTGGTTTTTTAGGTAAAAAGAACACTGGCTAAGGATTTGCAAAGAAGAAGAAGAAGGTGTTGGTGGTGTGTGCAAGACATGGAGAAGATGGCTTCATTAGGCAGAAAAAAAGAAAGCGTCACGGGCATCACAAGCCATTCACAGGCACAACAGGAGGAGACCATCACGACCATCATAGGTAGGCGGCTGCTAAGCCCAATCATGCAGGTGAGTTGTGTCTAGACCGAACCAGAAAATAACCGATACCCCCTTAGTTATTTTTCCGGTGTGTTTTTCTGAGGATTCCGGGACCCCAAAAATACCAACTTTGGTTCGTAAAATCCAAAGAAAAATCTCGAGCGCGGGAAAAGACTTGGTTTTGGGAAACAACACTCGATTTACCTTGAATTAATTACCCAAGATTAATTCATTCGGTAAATCACTGTAAAAATACTTTTACAGTCCCGGTAAAAATCAAAATTTTTACCGGGGCTGTTACAGTGTTGCTTCGTCTTGTCGTCTCCACTGGTGGCGATGGTCTGCGGCGGCGTCGGCTCGCGGTTGCAGCGACGAGCAGGGGGAAGGAAGGAGGAGAAGAGGTGGTGATGGTGGCTTGTGTGTTGGCGGCCGGCGGTGTGGTGTGGTGGTTGTTTTTGTTGTTTTTGCTTTTCTTGTTTGTTTGTTTTTTTTTCCTTCTCTTTTGCAGTTCATTTTTTTGTGGGTTTTGCAGGTGAAGTAGGGGATGGATTGCAGAGAAAAGAACGGGTTACAGGTTTCTTTGCAGGCAGAAGGTGATGCAGGTATGCAGGTAAGGCATGAAAAAGCAGGCGTGGCACGGGTTTCACATGAGAAAGGTAAGTCACAGGTGTAACAAGAGTTGACGGCTGCATTAAACAATTATGCAGTCGTGTACCGTTCGGACCAGAAAATATCCGATATACCCTCTTACCTTTATTTCTGGTCCGTAGACTCGAGAATAAACCTGACTTTTCTCGAGATTTCTGGGCCTGAAAAATACCAACTCTGGTCCGTAAAATCCGCAGAAAAATCTAGGACGTGGAGTAAGGGTAGGTTTCAGAATCCAATGCATAATTTACCCTAAATTAATTACCCAAGAGTAATTCCATAAGGTAAATTACTGTACAAAGCTTTTTACAGTCCCGGTAAAAATATAAATTTTACCCGGGTTGTTACAGTCTACCCCCCTTAAAAGAATTTCGTCCTCGAAATTCATTCCTATTATATGAAGAGATGCGGATACTAGGACCGCATATGTTCTTCAACTTCCAAAGTAGACTCGTTAGCGGAATGCTTACTCCACTTGACCTTAACCATGGGAATGGTACGGTTCCGCAACTGCCGAACTTCTCGAGCAAGAATTTGTTCCGGCACTTCTGTGTAGGTAAGGTCCTCTGCTACCTCAACATCCACTGGGGCTACAATGTGACTAGGATCCGATCGATATCTCCTCAGCATAGAGACATGGAACACGCCACGAATGCGTGATAGCTCATCAGGTAAAGACAACCTGTAAGCAAGTGGCCCAATTCTGTCCACGATCTCATAGGGTCCGATATATCTTGGGCTCAGCTTTCCTCTCTTGCCAAACCTAATTACACCCTTCCAAGGTGCTACTCTGAGGAAAACCTTCTCACCAACATTATACTCCATCTCACGTCGGTGTTTGTCGGCGTAGCTCTTCTGCCGATCCTGAGCAGATCTCATACACTGTCTCACCGTCTAGATCTTGTCCACTGTCTGTTGGACTAATTTCGGTCCAACGATCAGTCTCATACCTTTTTCATCCCAACACACTGTACTTCTACACTTCCTTCCATAGAGAGTCTCAAAAGGTGGCATACCAATGCTGGAATGGTAGCCGTTGTTATAAGCAAACTCTGCCAAGGGTAGATACTTATCCCAACTCCCACTGAAGTTAAGTGCACAAGCCCTTAACATGTCCTCTAGTGTCTGTATGGTCCTCTCAGACTGTCCTTCTGTCTGAGGATGAAAAACAGTGCTGAAGCTCAACTTGGTTTCCAAAGCAGCTTGTAAACTCTTCCAAAAATGCGATGTGAACCTTGGATCTCTATCTGAGACTATAGACCTTGGAATCCCGTGTAGTCTCACAAACTCAGCAACATACTTACCCGCCAATGTGTCCATGGTATCAGTTTGGCAGATAGGTCGAAAATGAGCCGATTTTGTTAATCGATCAACGATGACCCAAATAGCATCATGCTGCCTCCGAGTCATCGGTAAACCAATCACAAAATCCATAGTGATCATTTCCCACTTCCACTCTGGCACTGCCAAAGATCTCAACTTTCCTGCTAGAGCTTGATGTTCAGCTTTCACTTGTTGGCAAGTAAGACATCTTGCAACATACTCAACTACATCCTTCTTCATACGAGGCCACCAAAAATGGCTCTTCAAGTTCTGATACATCTTGGTGCTTCCAGGATGCATCGCATATGGCGTCATATGACCTTCTTCCAGGATCTGACTACGTAGATTACTGAAATTGGGTACACATATCCGTTTTCTAATCAACAGTGCTCCATCATCAGCTATACGGAACTTATCTTCTTTTCCACTCCTTACTCCTTCCTTTAGCTTGACTAGGTCGGGATCTCCATCTTGTAACTCTACTATCCATCCTCTTAGGTTAGACTTGACACTCATGTGTGCCAGCAAAGCTCCTGTATCATCCACTGTCATGCCAACCCCCAGCTTCCTTAACTCGATAAGTGAGAACATCGAGTAACTAGTAGAAGCATCCTCTGGTTGTCTCCGGCTCAAGGCATCAGCTACCACATTAGCCTTTCCTGGGTGATACTCGATAGTACAGTCATAATCATTAGCAACTCAACCCAACGTCTCTGTCGTAGGTTAAGCTCTTTCTGAGTCATGATGTAATTAAGACTCTTGTGGTCAGTGAAAATCCGACACTTCTCCCCAAATAAGTAGTGTCTCCAAATCTTCAAAGCCAAAATCACAGCTTCCATCTCAAGATCATGCGTCGGGTAATTCTTCTCATGAGTCCTCAATTGCCTGGAGGCGTAGGCAATCACCCGTCCTTCTTGCATCAACACGGCTCCTAAACCAAGTCCCGATGCATCACAAAACAACACATACTCAACACCAAGCTTCGGTACTATTAGAACCGGTGTTGTGGTCAGCTTCCTTTTAAGCTCCTAAAAACTCTGCTGACATTCTGGGCTCCAAAAAAATGCATGTTCTTTCCTGAATAGCTTGGTCATAGGACTAGCTATCAAAGAAAAACCTTCAATGAACCTCCGATAGTATCCTGCAAGACCAAGAAAACTTCTAACTTCGGATACATTTTTAGGTGGTTCCCACTCCAACACGGCCTTCACTTTGGTAGGGTCAACCTTTATTCCATCCCCGCCTACCACCTGTCCAAGGAAAGAAACTTCTCCAAGCCAAAATTCACACTTGCTGAATTTGGCATACAACTGCTTCTCCCGTAACCTCTGAAGCACTATCCTCAAATGCTCCTCATGTTCCTCCTTGCTCTTAGAGTAAATGAGGATATCATCGATGAAGACCACAACAAACTTATCCAGAAACTCGTTCAAGACCAAGTGCATCAAGCACATGAACACTGCTGGTGCATTGGTCAATCCGAACGGTACCACTGTGAACTCAAAATGACCATACCGTGTGCGGAAGGCAGTCTTTGGTATGTCCTTCTCTGCATTCTTGTTCTGGTGATACCTAGACCGAAGATCAATCTTGGAAAACATAGTGGCTCCTTGCAACTGGTCAAACAAGTCATCAATCCTAGGCAGTGGGTACTTGTTCTTAATTGTCACCTTGTTAAGCTAGCGGTAGTCTACACACATTGGCAAGCTACCATCCTTCTTCTTGACAAACAGAACTGGCGCACCCTGTGGTGATGTACTGGGGCTGATGAAACCCTTTTCTAATAGCTCATCCAACTGCTTCTTCAGCTCCTGGAGCTCTATTGGTGCCATCCTGTATGGAGCCATCGATATGGTGTGACTCCTGGCATCAATTCGATGGTATACTCAACCTCTCTGTCGGGTGGCAAACTTGGCAAATCATCTGGGAAAACATTAAGGAACTCCTTCACTACTGATATATCTCCCGGGGTAGGATCACGTGTATCTTCACTTGTGATGTGGCTCAACAAAGCATCTGGACCATGCGACTTCATTCCAAACTCCTGCATAGCAGAGATGCTACACATAGCAGCAGCTCTCCTAATACCGGTTACCAAAACCTGTCGTCCACCATCGGAAGTCAGCAGCACTTCCTTGGTCCGATAGTTCACAATGGCATTATACCTTGACAACCAATCCATCCCTAGGATTATGTCGAATCCCCCCATGTTCATCACGATCAAACGGGCTAAGAAAACCTCGTCATCATATGTGAGGAGAACATCCTTGCATACTTGTGTTAATCTCACCACTATGCCTGCGGGTAACCTAACCCTCAACGAACATGCTAAACTCTCTTCCTTATAGCTATGTTGTATAGCAAAACTCTGAGCGATAAAAGAATGTGTGGCACCAGGATCAATCAAAGTATATGCAATATTACCGAAAGCTGTAAAGGTACCTGCAATAACATCAGCATTCTCGGGATCATCCTCAGCCGTGATCACAAATGCCCTCGGAGCGGCTGCACTCTTGTTCATGGCTGACTGTGTTCGAGTAAGAGCAGCTCCTCGTCCACGGCCTCGGCCAACTCCAAAACCACTGGGTACACTGGCCACCGATGCTTGTACAGTTTGAGCAGGAACAACAACTCCAGATCTTCCCAACCTAGGATATGAACTCCGGTAATGCCCAACTTCATTGCACTCAAAGTACCTCACCCTAGTTAGAGGAGGTCTAGGGCGAGTGTCTCCGGATGAAGTCCCTCCAGAATGAGTCAATGAACTCCCACGATTGTTGTTGTAGCTGTTGCTCCATCCTCAACCCTGAGATACTGGCATGGATTGAGTCTGTCCATACCCTGACCTGTTACCGGCACTCTAGAACCTCTTGTTTTGATTCCCAGCATTCTGTGCAGATTTCCTCTTCCGAACTTCTTCCATCTCTCTCTCGTTCCCCATCCAGATGACTTCTGCACGAAGAGCATCCGCAAGCATATCCTGGTAAGTCTCATAAACTTTGCACCCCATGACTGTCTGGATGCAGGATCGTAAACCATCCCAGAAAAGCTTGCATCTGGCCTCTGGAGTGGACACATATTCCGATGCGTAGATGGATAAGCGATCAAACTGGATCTCATAGTCGTTCACTGACTGTCCGATTCGCAGTCGCAGACTCAGAAATTCTCGCTTGAGCTGGTCCTGGTAAACATCTGTGACAAACTTCCTCAGAAACATCTCAGTAAACTGTGTCCAAGGCATGGTGACTGGTTTCACCGTGTCACGTGTTGCCGAATCCCACCAATCAACAGCAACATTGAGAAACATGGATGCAACATACCTAGCCCACCTGTCATCTGTGCATCTCAGCTTCAACATCACTCAGTGAGCTTGACGAAGCCATTCATCAGCTGCCTGTGGGTTAGTAACCCCTGTGAAGGCATCAAGACCTAGCTTGGACAACTTGGTGTAGATAGGGTCCTCAATAGGTCCTTGATTCTCCTGTTCACGAGCTTCCCTGGCCTCCAAACGGACATCCCTAGCATCTTGTCGCTGTAAGATCTACGCCATAGTATGCATCATCTGTATTGTGTCCGCTGGTACTATTGCGGGTACTTGTCCACCCACGACTGGTTGCGGCTGATCGACTGATACTTAGTCATCTTCCAAACGCTGCTCAGCATGCTGGTTTCCTCCCGGCGGATCCATTCGTACCTATATGAGAATGTATGCGGGTCAATCATATTTTTGATCCTTGTGTTTATCGATTTAAGTATTTTTCATCCTTGTGTTACAAAATGGACATTTTTCATCCCTGTGTTGATTTTTCGGGACATTTTTCATTTTTTCCCGGTTTTCCGAAAAGAAAATGCTGATGTGTCAATTAAAAAAATGACACATCAGCTATGTGGGCCCAAATTTAACTTGAAAACATCAAACCCAAAACCGTGGGCAAAAACGGGTTGGGTGGTGTGATTTGAGTTTCATGGTTTCAGTTTAATGTGGGCCCATATAGCTGACGTGTCAATTTTAAAATTGACAGGTCAGCATTTTATTTTCGGAAAATTGGAGAAAAATGAAAAATGTCCTAGAAAATCAACAAAGGGATGAAAAATGTCCATTTTGTAACACAAGGATGAAAAATGACCAAATCGATAAACATAAGGATCAAAAATATGGTTGACCCGAATGTATGCATGCGTGTTATGCCAAGAGAATGACCAGACTATGCACATATAGGCAATAAACAAGCACACTTATCACCTTAAGGACCTACTGCTTGCTCCACTACCAAACTGAAGCGCCCCGACCCGTATTTACCGTACAGGGTAAACACGTGCCAGAACTATTCTTATTACAGTAGCAGACAGTACATACAATATAAAATACAATACAAAGCAATCCCAAATACATCATCCGTCACCCGATCCCAGGGACCATTATTCAAACCATAACACTCTCAAGCTCAACATAAAAAAGATACAGCACAGAAGTAAAACGGGTTAATGCATGAAAATGTCCCTAAATTTTATTGTTTTCATCACTCTTGTCCCTAAACAAATTATTGGATAATTTATATCCCTTAACTTATGCTGAACCGAAAGAAATTATCTATTTACCTGCTGCAACCGGTTTTAAGAGTGGGGCCCACCTCATTTTTAGTAAAAAATTATTTTCTAACTTTTTTAGTATTCAACATCAGAATTACTTTTAAGGAAAATTTAAAAAAATAAAATCTGTGCGGGTCCTGTACCAAATAATCTACCCGAACCCTCTTTAATCACATTTTTTCTTCATTATACTCTTCTCCTTCACAACTGTTTTCACTATCAACAATCACAGCAAGATTCTGGCTAACAACAAATCCACTACCACTACACTCGTTGCCCTAGCGGCATAAACTCGTTGCCACCATCAAACACCATAGCGGCATAAACTCATTGCCATCAACAACACTCTACCATCCATCAAAACGCTACAACAACACAAGATTTGTAGCCACCTGTGATTCGGATTCTACCCATTGTTTCTGCTCTTTCTCCTCTTCTTCTTCTTCGTCTTCATTGGAATCGTGGGTCGGGTGGGAAGCAGTGAAAAGGATGATGGGGGGTTTGAATTGGACAACCCTTTAGGAACGGGAGGCTATGGGGAGGGGGCTACGGTTTTGGGTTGAGGGAGAGAATAAAAGAGAAGAGGGAGGAAGAGGATTTGGTTTTAATTGAGGATTTTGGTTAAACCCATTATAATCTTCTCCATTTTCTACCTGGGTTTCAAGAAAAGAAGCAATATTGGGTCCGGATTTTTGCTGCTTTGGTTGAGGGAGGGAAGAGAAGCGAGGAGATGGAGAAGATGATGATGATAATGACGATTTGGGGTTTGGTAGAGATGAAAAAAGAAGAGACGCAGAAGAAGAAGAGGTGGGTATTGCGGGAGAGAGAGGGCAGGGTTTGTTGTCGTTGCTTTGCCATTAAAATTTTGGTCTAGGATATACAATTTTTTATTTTTAAAATTTTTTAATTCCATTTTTTTATTTTTTTTTTAAAAAATTTCATAAATGGTATTGTGCTTAGTTAAGATAACAATTACTAAACATGAGGTGGGAAAAATGGGTTGCAGTAGGTAAATGGACAACTTCACTCAGTTCGGCACAAGTTAAGGGACATAAATCATCCAATAATTTGTTTAGGGACAAGAGTGATGAAAACAATAAAGTTTAGGGACATTTTCATGCATGAACCCGAAGTAAAACAGCAACACAGCAACATATAGAATACAGCAGCGGAAGTCTTAGAATCAGATGCAGCGGTGGTATGGATCCGGGGTCTAGTGGAGTAGAAACAGCAGCTGGTCGAACCACGTACCTGTACTACGAGCAACTCATCCTACGGGATGAAACCCTGCAGGCGAGGGGTGAGTCCAAAGTGCTCACCGACAAAGGGTAAACAGTAATATGCAGGCAAACACAATACTTTCGAAGTAAAATACAAGCAAAGACAAAACAGTGAATCAACCAGAACTTAACTGAGCCAAGACCAAAAGGCAATATAATTTTCCAATTTTATCTTCAGGGCCCCTGTCACTGGACAAGTTAGGGTCATACCTGGTTATTAACATGTTCTGGGTGCTAGATCAAACCAAGAGAGCCCAGGAATCGACATCCCAAAAATAGATCCCAGGGATAGACATCCCAAAAATATAATAATCCGGGATAGACATCCCAAGCATAGACATGCTTATCACAAGTAACCCAGATCATAGCCACCACAAAACAGTCTCTAACCATCTAGTCGTACCACTACTTTCCAAGTGACAATACAGTCGTCAACACAACTTCCAATTATCCAATTATCCCACCATATCAGTTTATCCACAATCAATAAATCAACAACAACAACAGTAACACCACAAACAAACTCAATTGGCTTAGCAGTTCAATCAGGCAAATAATTACCAAAAAAACAAACACAGTATTATGTGCAACATATCAAAGGTTATCCATCCTCACCTTAGCCGATTTTCCTATTCCTGAAAGTCCTCAAATTGTCCCGGCTCTGGTTCCTCGAGATACTGCTCGTTATCAGCTCCTATCACAAACATTAATATATGCACACATAAGATGCACAATCGTGATATGCAAATGGTAACTAATACTGTAAACTGCAAAGTAAAACACTACGCCCACTCGATGATCATCTCGGGTTACGTTCCGTTATCGTCATAATTCACCATTTAATTATAAGTGCCAAAAACATACTGTACATATGCCCTGTTATTATTCTGGTATAATACTTTGTTAATACCCTTTCCAAAATATTTGATAAAAATAATTATTACTATCACCTATTTTCTTTTCCAAAAATTATAGTTATCATAAAATAACCTTCCTAGAAATTAATCATATATACATATTTTCCGGTAATATATTCTGTAGTATACATCTTTAAGGGTATTTACCATAATCATGTTATAGTTACCTTAGTTTTCCCAATATAATATGTCTAAATAACTATTTCTAAAACATAACTATATACTAGATACATGCATTTTCCAAATGTATAGTTATATATGGTCAAGTTAATTATTCTTGTAAGCCCAAACAAGCTAAGAGGGGGGGGGGGGGGGTGAATTAGCGATTAAGAACTAATTAAAACTTTAAACAATAATAATTGCGGAATTAAAAAGGAGAGAAAGGCAAACCGAATTATACTGGTTCACACACACACAACCCGTGTGGCTAATCCAGTCCTCCGAGAGACTCTCTCGAAGATTCCACTATCACCGTTAAGCTTCCGGGTGCTTAACAAACCGTTTACAACTCCTGCTTGAAGATTCAACACTTCAAGACTTTTCCCACAGAAAGAAGACCCTCTTCCTATGAATTCACTACAAGGGAATAATCCTCCCTCAAGATGTGTGATTACAATTGAGTCACTCAAAGCAAAAACTCTCTTCAAGAGTAGGTATGAGTACACAAAGTAAGTTCTATAAGGGAACTCTCAAGTCTCAATGATATTAGCTCAAAAAATGATATATGTGTATAATGATAAATGCTCGAAATGTTGAGAGTTGATTAACTATTGAACATAGCCAAAAATGCTCAATTTATAGGTCTAAAAACATGTATAACCGTTGTGAAACCAATCCAAGATACCTTTAGACAAAATTGTGGAAAGCTGAAAAAGTATGTCTCCTCTTGCCGGCTGAACATCGATCTTCAAATTTAGGACATCGATGTTCTGGCCTTGAATATGCATTTTCTTGTCCAACGGTCATATGGACATCGATGTTGTAAATGTGGACATCGATGTCCTGGCCAGTGAATATGAATTATTGGGCTAACGGTCACTAGAACATCGATGTTCTGAAAATGGACATCGATGTTGGCCAAAACATTGTCCAAGACCCGAGACCAAATAACATCGATGTTCCTTAGCTGAACATCGATGTTTTGGACATTCCCAAAACAATCTTAAAACCAGATTCAATAGGACATCGATGTTATGAACAAGGACATCGATGTTCAAACTCTTCAAAGCCATTTTTAAGCGTAACGGTCATGAGGACATCGATGTTCAAATAATGGAACATCGATGTTATAAACTACTGCCTACTTTTGGAAAAATTATTTTAGTGCAGGACATCGATGTTCAAATATTGGACATCGATGTTCAAAGCTTAGAAACCTTCTCGAAAGCTTGGTTTCAATGCAGGACATCGATGTTCAATATTGGAACATCGATGTTCATGGCTCGGAAGACATAAATATGATTGAAATAAAATCAAATTGATGCATGAGTAAAAGTGATTTTGTTTGAGCCAATAACTTAGAGACATTGAATGTTTAACCTTGTACAAAATTGAGTTCCTAACTCATCTTTTTCTTCTTGCTTGATCTTGTCACATCCATTCACATCCATTCTTGAACTCTTTGATGTCATAAGGCTTGGGTCTTGATTATTTCTTTTTGGTCCATAATAATGATCATCTTAATACAAGGTTGATTTGTCATTATCAAAACCTGAATGAGATAAAGAGATGTTAGCAAAACATTATTTTCAACAATTTCCCCCTTTTTGATAATGACAAACAAGTTGAAGTATGTGCTTATTAGTTCCCCCTATGTTTTAGCCATGATACCATTTTAAGTTGAACTTTTTGAACTTGGTGTGCACATACATATTAAGTTGTTTTCCCCCTTTTGGCATTAGCAAAAAGAAATTGAAAAGACAAAAACAAGCTCTTATTCAAATGAAAGAACATGAAAGATAACATAAGAGAAAAAGAAATAGAAATAGGGGTGTTAGTTCCCATCATCATCATCGTCATCTTCTTCATTTTCGGCAGCAACGTCTTCTTCTTCATTCGCCGCGTCCATGTCCATAGGATCACCGGCCACAGTAGGATCATATGGCTCATCATCATCTTCTCCCTCAGCTCCGAAATCATAGCCCTGAAAGGTTGTATGATAGGGTGGAGGTTGATAGTGGACTCTATCAAAGTAGGACCGAAGAGCATGCCCTTGGCGTTGAACTTCAAAGTCAATGCGATCAATGGACCGTCCCATGCTATTAACACTCCTTTGAAGATGGGTAAGAGAAGCTGCAATCGATTCAAGAGTGACGATAGAAGCTTGAGGAGCTGGTTCGGGACGAGTTGGTGCTGCGGAACTCTCACCCGAGGGAATCCTGGGGGCTTGCTCGGGTCTACCAGTTCGGAAGGTGTCATCACTAATTGCCCACGTCTTGGTATGAGAGACTTGGGGACCTTCCCGAGCATCAATGCCGGCTTGTAGGAGAATGTCCAACACCAGGATGGGATAGGGCAGAGGATGATGGGTGGATTGAGACGGATAGTCGGTCATGTGCATAAGCACAAAACGTGCCCAATTAATTGGAGCATGATGGAGAATGGCATGGAGTATCTTCACATCCTCAATAGATAGGACGGTATGATTTCCGGGTCGTGGCTTGATCACCCGGGTGATGAGATAAAACAGAACACGATTCTCCGGAGGAAGAGAGTGAATTGTTGGTCTTTTGGAATGGGCGGTACGGACAACCTCCGTGAAACCGAGCGCTTGCAAAAGAGGAGCTTCATGGGTCGTGATGAAATGAGGACCGCCATAAGAAGCAATATCCTCACCCTGAAATGGTAAGCCGGAAACAGCCCCGAATTGCTCGAGAGTCAAAGAGATAGCAATTCCATTCACTTGAGCTGTCAACACGTCACCATCGCGATTGAGGGTGGTGGAGAAGGCTTTGGTAAAATCGGCACTATATTGATTGCTTCGGTTGGTTAAGAAATCCCACAATCCAGATGCTCGAAGGTGCTCTTCAAGCCTTGTGTAGTGCTTCTCCCTCGGATACGAGACCGGAAGATACCGGGGAGGAAAAATTTGACGAGTATGAAAGAGTGATTGATAGAGTGTGAGTTGTGCATGTGAGGTGAACCAAACAGCGGATTGGTCATCCAAAGGTATTTTAGAAGAAGAGGAAGAAGGACCTCCTCTTTTGGTTGGTTGTCTCACGGGTGTTTTGCCGTGTCGGCCCATGATTGGAGTGTGGAATTAAGGAGGATAGAGGTGAAGATAGGAAGAATATGGAATAGAGAAAGAAGAAGACTTGGATATATTGTGGAGAAGTGTGGAAATGTAGAGCAATATATAAGAGGCAACAAAAAAATAGCTGTTGGGAGCTATAACGGCTAGTAACAGCTATAAACGGCTAGAAAATTTAAGAAGGAACAATAGCCAAATAGCCGTCAACGGCTATATTTTTTTGAATTCAATCAGCGGAACATCGATGTCCATGATGGGAACATCGTTGTTCTGTATGGTTGGGTTGATTCTTTATTGTGTAACGACTCTATTTTTAAATTTCAGCAGTAGTGGAACATCGATGTTCCATCTCGTGACATCGATGTTGTGTACTGTTGGATGTATTCTGGAATTGTCTAACGGCTCTTATTTTTGAAAAAAACGGTACCTGAACATCGATGTCCATTATTTGAACATCGATGTTATTTGCTCTCGGGTCCGAGTCTTGTAAAGACCGAGAAAGGAAGGACATCGATGTCGGTATTCAGGACATCGATGTTATGTGCTCGCGGGTCCATGCTGTGGAACGGTTAAGCAAAGAGAACATCGATGTTCGGATTTGGGACATCGATGTTTTATACCCTCGGTTGTGTGAAACATTGATGTTGAAAAAGATGGAAAGAAAAGAATACTTACTGAACATCGATGTTCCGATACAAAACATCGATGTTGTATGGGCTTTACATGTTTTATCCAATTTGTGGTTCTTCCTGTTCCCCCTGTCTTTTGGCCTTAGTGAGGGGTACCTGCAAAACTTAGTTAGACGAGCCTCGGGTGCTCAAGTTAGCAAAGATAATACAC
>JAKUCV010000524.1:0-25160 GCA_028386065.3 Turnera subulata | reverse complement strand
GGGGGGGGGGGGGGGAATCACCCGTGGAGATTTGGAAACCGAGAAGGCTTTTCTAAACAGTGGAGCCCTGAGTCCCTCAGAGTACCTCTGCAAACTTCCATCAGTGTCTTCGTCCTCCGAGTCAAACCCACAATTTTTCATACCATGTCCTAGTCGACCACAGATGAAATGAAAGGTAGGAAGTTTCTCATACTTGAAGGAGACCACAAAAGATTCATCAGTGTCGGTGGATATGGGTAGGTGTACACGGAGTGGTTCGTAAAGATCCAGTCCTACACGCACTCGTAGATAACTGAGCATATCCCATTCTTCCTCTTGGTAAACTTCCATTAGCACCCCAGGCTTCTTCCTTATCATCATACCAATTGTTGGATCACGGTAGTTAAAGGGTAGAACATGAATCTAAACCCAGAAAGGAGTAATGGAGAGATCGATGTTTGACGGTTGTTCTTGTCCCTCGACTGATTTAAGTACCAGCACATGCAAATCAAAATGTCAGGGTTCTCTAGTGAGTATTTTTGTCTTATCTTTGATATCCTTGAAGCGGAACAAGAAATTTTTTTTTTCAGTTCATTGACCTACAAACCTTTCTTAACTGACCATAGGGATGAGATTGTTTGCATAAGTGCACGGCCATTGAAGTTCCTCTCTGTCCAGAGCTTTCCAACTAGTACGAGGGAAGTTTGCAACCCTTCCCTTCGATTGTTCCCAACGACTCTTAGTACCAACGAATCCTCCTCTTGTGGTAATGTGAGGACCCGACCAAAAATTAATTTGATCCCTCGCCTTAACCTTACACCTTCTTCTTAGGGTCAATCCAACATCAATGGATTCACCACCCAAATTTTATTGAGGGAAAAATTCAGGGAAAAACCTAACATCCATCACCCGAGGCAACCAGTCATAATGAACCAAAGACGTTGGATTTGGGAGTTCGTCACAGATGGGAAGATGTTAGGCACCAATCCGTGTTGGGGTGAAACCGTGTGCAGTTGAAGATCAAAGTATGCCTTATGTAGCAACAACAAAAAAAACAAAAATAAAACGAAAACAAAAAAAAAACAGAAAATAAACTCATAATTGAGCTTGAGATTCCACCACTAGGATCCACCTACGTACTCCAGCGACCGGATTCAAAGCTCATATAGTTCTTACATGGCATCATAATACAGCAACATCATGACACAACAACACCAGACTACACAAAATAAAAGAAAAATTTTGCTTGCATGCATTGGCAAATTAAAATTACATACGTACCCGTGTGACCGGGTCAAAGCAACGTACCTCTTGAAGCCCTCCTGTAGCTCTTGTGCATTTTTCGCTCCTCAACAAATTCTTGGCCTGATTTTAAGCATCAAATCGATGTAGAAGCAGGCTGAACAAGTGTCTGGCATCAACAACAAAGATGTAATTTTTTGTTTAGCTTTCCACAGACACCAAGAACGCAACAATCCGACGTCTACAGCTCCAAATATTGCGATTTTGCCAAGACTGAGCAGAGAAGAACTCTCCGCTCGGGTTTGAACCTTCCTCTTCAGCGATTTGCTTTGATTGGCCTCCTTCTTGCACTCCTCTTCAAGAATAACAGCTCCTAAATAGGTTTCCAACCCTAGAGGAGAAGAGTTTTCCCTAGGTTTGCAACCTATAGTGTATAGAGAACAATTCTAATATGTATCCTAACTGTGTGTAATGAGGGGTCAATTTATAGTGTTTAGGGGACCAAGGGTTGTCCTAATAATCTAAGGGATGAGATTAAACCCCCTAAATTTGACGGTTAAGAGCTAGGATTTAAGAAAAGAGGAAAAAAGTTAGAAAATTTCCGAAACTGGGAGACATGACCGCCGGAGCCTGGAGGTCATCTCTACATGACCGCCTGGGCCTGGAGGTCATCTCGACATGACCCTCACCACCTAGGCAACTTTTCCTTTTTTCGGACTTTTTCTCCTCTAATCCGATTTCTACTTGGTTTTTATGCCCTCTAGAATATTCCTGACCCAGAAACACTCTAGACCTGTATCCCACTCCATTACTTTTCCTATTTATCAACTACACATCAAATTGTTCCTCTTTTCTATTCAAATTACCGTAAAAACACAAAATAGGCAAAATATATATTTAATCCTAAATTTCTACGAAAATTAGAATTAAAACTGGGCTGCAGTTAATGTGTTTAAATACGCTGCTAATATTGAAGAATCCATATTTTATTGGCTCAGACTCAATATTTGTTTATATCCCAAGGTTAAATCATCTCAGTAATAATGGAGTAAAACAAATAAAAGACCTAAACAAATAAAAAACTATTATTTTGCCATATTAAATCACAAACATATTCATGTCATTGATCAAATCTTCTCATCAATCAAAGATACAAACATATTCATAATCCAAAATGATAGAATAAATCTCTGGTCAAATTTGGGTGTTCCCAGAAGCCCCTCATAGGTGAGGCTTTAGAAATATGAAGACGAACCAACAAAAAGAAGAACACACAAATTTGAAGGAGCTTGCTGATGCCGTAGTTGATGCTTGGCATGTGTACCATGGGTGGGAATCATCTCATCCCGGGTGGTTAGGATTTTACTATCCTCCTTGGGGAACCTATTGGTTTGGTTGGGGATTTTATCATCCTCCCTAGGGAATCTGTGGGGTCCTGTTGAGATTTTATCATCTTCCCTTTGGGAATCTTTGCGGGTGGTTAGGGATTTTATCATCCTCCCTGGGGAATTTGTGGGGTGTGTAGGCATTTTATCATCGTCCCTTGGAAATCTGCAAGGTGGCTAGGGATTTTATCATCCTCCCTGGAGAATTTGGTTGGTTCAGGATTTTATCATCCTCCGTTGGGGAATTTGTACTGGTTCGGGATTTTATCATCCTCCCTTGGGGAATTTGTTGGTGACTCGGGATTTTATCATCCTTCCTTGGGGAATTTTTACTATTTTGGGATTTTATCATCCTCCCTTGGAGAATTTGTGATGGTTCGAGATTTTATCATCCCCTTTTGGGGAATTTGTGCTGGTTCATGATTTCTACTGGGAAGGGATTACCAGGAATCATCTCAGTTCTCTTAAGGCATCACATGCCTTTGCATCAAACATCAACTATCAGTAAGTCCAGGACATCAAACAACGGGGTAGTATGCCCCAGAAAAATCAACTCAAGTCATGGGGTAGCATGCCACGAGAAACTCAAATCCAATCATGTGGTAGCATGTCCTGGAAAATCAAGTCAAGCAAAAGACGAGGTAGCATGCCCCGAAAAATTATGCAAAGTGGAGGGGTAGCATGCTGTCACGCCCCGTCCATACGTGACCGGCCAGGTGCCTTGCGCATCACTCAGCATGACACAAGGCACCCAAAGGCCTACATCAACGATGGGCAGAAGCTAGCCCGACGGGCAGAATAATTATTGCGCAGCTAAGACAACCAAAAACATCATATGTCGGATTATAAAACCGTACCAAAGCATCCAGCTTACATTACACAGGTTACATACAACATATTTGGGGCACTACAAGTGTTCCTGCGCTAGTTCTTCTTATAACACAAGGTCTAACTAGAACCAGGTTTGGCTAAGTACCCATCGTCTAACCAACGAGTCTCTCGAGCCTTCCCTCACCAAGCTGATCAACTCCTTGCGCTGAAAGGGAGTGGAAAGAGAAGGGGGGGGGGGGGGGGTGAGTCCACAGAATCAATAAGCAGGTGATCAAACTAGCAACAACAATAACACATACAAGTAGTAACAACAACCAACATCTTCTCATCAATCCACCATGAACAGCCCACCGGTAAGCTACCGTGGGGTTGTACTAGGCCTACCTGCATAGTCTGGTAACCTTGCCAATGATGTTACTTCTTAGCCAACAGCCCCACGTACGAGGCACAACAGATTGGCTACCAAAACCACACACGGTGCCAAGCACAACACCACCATCATCTCATAGACCAAGCAGCCTAGGAGCACTGCAAGGTTCATCAACAATATCGTCTTATGCAAGTGTTATGATGCAAATGTAATGCATGAAATGCACAGCCCAAATATCGGACTCATCAAAAATCCAAGGCATCATCATCTTATCATCAGCATTGCACCATTGGTGCCATCAACAAGCAGAATGGGTCATTAACCAACAAGCAGCATCATCAACCATTACAAGCATGACAACCCAACTTACACAGAATTAGGCCTCACTAGGCCCTTCACCTTCTCTTGGTGCTCCTTGGGTTTTAGCATCTGCCACACACAAGCATACATCAATATATAGCACATCAGCATATACATGAAGTAGAAGCTCATGCAGGCTAGCCTACACACTCATTAGCCTAGTTAAGCCATTCGGTTGGCACCAATTTATACATTGGCATGCCAACCCCAGCCATCTGCCCTAACCAAGTGCAGTAGCATAATTATTCAAGCACTTATTAGACCTATAAGAAATCAGGTTCTCCTGTCCAGGCCAATTAAGCAGTGGAGGGACCAATTGACCATCAGCAGGAGCAATTTTGTGCACCAGGCGCACCAATTGGCCTCTTGCGGGTCAATTGTGCCTCAATTCCACCAGCCAACGCCTCTAACCTACATTCTGTCCATCCTCAAGCCAACATCCAACAATAAAACCACATACTCCTCACAGTATCGAATTGGTGCACTGTCCAAGGCAACAGCACACCAAGCAAGCCAAACAAAGCAAAAACCCTTAAGAATTCCAACCCAAATCACTTACCTCCCTCCTTTGTGTGCTAATTGCTTGAGAAAGCTTGGAGGATGGCTTAGTATTTCCTCTCCTGTGCCTCTTACGTTTTTGGTAGAAAATGAGGTTTGGGATGCCTGGAGAGGCAGTAATGGTTAAGGGAATCAAATGACTAGGCAGCCATCTGTTGCCTTTCCATCAGAACCTGCCACCTGCCCAGACAGCTATCCACCTCCTGCCTACTTTCCACCAGAATCTGACACCTGGCACATGCAACTCTCCACTTACTGTTTGCTTTTCACTACTGCTTGACTTCCCAGTTAGCATACTCAGCCAGCTCACCCCAAACTCAGCTTTTGGGTAATCCTCAATTAGCGCACACTAATAAGTGATTAAGACTAATTACCCATTAATTTATCCACCCATACCAGCTACTGACTAACAAAGCCAATGTCTAGCCAACTTCGGCCTATTGAGACCAAGTCCCATTCGAGCACGTTTACTTCATCAAGTAAACACTTTCAGTCTCAATTATACGGGTTATCACATCATCTCCCACTTATATAAAATTCGTCCTCGAATTTACCTGAGAATAGGTGTGGGTACTTGTCCAGCTTCTCTTTTTCGGACTCCCAGGTAACCTCCTGTCCTGATGGATCTTCCCATAAGACTTTCACAGAAGCGACCTCCTTATTACGGAGTCTGCGCACTTGTCTATCCACTATCTCAATTGGTTGTGCTTTATAAGTCAATTCTTCCCCCAACTGACTCTCTTGTGGTGCTAGAATATGTGAGGGATCCGGCAAGTATTTCCTTAGCATTGACACATGAAACACCGGGTGTATTTGCGTCAAATTCGGTGGCAATGCAAGACGATATGCCACTGGTCCAATCTTCTCAAGTATCTCAAATGGACCCAGGTATCGGGGACTTAGCTTCCCCTTTCTTCCGAATCGTAGTACTCCTTTTGTGGGCGACACTTTAAGAAAAAACATGTCCCCAACTGAAAATTCTAATTCCCGTCTCCTATTGTCTGCATAAGACTTTTGCCTACTCTGAGCAGCAACTAAATTCTCACGGGCTACTTTCACTTTTTCAGCTGTTAGTTCCACAACCTCTGGACCTAGCAATTTCCTGACCCCAACTTCATCCCAACAGATTGGTGTTCGACACTTGCGACCGTACAACACTTCATATGGAGCCATACCAATAATGGACTGGTAGCTATTGTTATAAGCAAATTCAACCAAAGACAAGTATTTATTCCAACTATCCCCATAACTTAGCACGCAAGCTGGCAACATGTCTTCAAGAATTTGAATTACTCGTTCACTTTGCCCATCAGTTTGCGGGTGACATGCAGTACTCAAGTCAAGTTGTGTTCCCATAGCATCCTGGAAGCTTCGCCAAAATCTCGATGTGAACTGCGAACCTCGATCAGACACTATCGAAACAGGCACACCATGAAGCCTTATAATTCCATCAATGTAAACCTGTGCTAGCTTGGCAAAACTGTAAGTAATCTTCACCGGAAGAAAATGAGCAGATTTTGTTAACCTGTCAACAATCACCCAAATGGAATCGTATCCATCTGCAGTCTGCGGCAACCCGCTGACAAAATCCATGGTCACTCTTTCCCACTTCCATTCTGGAACGGATAGAGGATGAAGTAACCCTGGTGGTTTTTGGTGTTCTCTCTTCACTTGTTGACATATCAAGCATTTTGAGACATAATCAGCCACATCCCTCTTCATGTTGTTCCACCAATAATGTGTTTTGAGATCACGGTACATCTTGGTGGAACCTGGATGTAATGTGTATCGAGTCTGATGTGCTTTATTTAGTAGTCTACTGCAGAGATCCCCAACATCAGGAACATACATTCTTGTGCCATTCCTGAGAATTCCATCATCAGTAACTACAAATCCAGCTTGCTCTCCTCGGCTCACTTTTTCCTTCCACAGTTTAGTTTCAGCATCATCATTCTAAGCCTTTGCAATATCATCATTTAGAACAGATCGCACTTGATAATGTGCCAGTAATGCTCCTGATTCAGCTACCCCACATTGCAAACCTTGATCCATCAACTCATGCCAAGCCCAAACTGCAGGTCTTCTGACCACACCCAAATGAGCCAGACTACCAACAGATTTCCGACTTAGTGCATCGGCTACGACATTAGCTTTACCTGGATGGTACTTGATGATACAGTCATAATCTTTCAACAACTCCACCCATCTCCGTTGCCTCAAATTTAAATCTCGCTGCTCCATTATGTACTTCAAGCTCTTATGGTCTGTATAAATTTCACAAGGCTCTCTATACAATTAATGCCTCAAGATTTTCAAAGCAAATACTATTGCTGCCGTCTCAAGATCATGCACCGGGTAGTTCTCCTCATTCTTCTTGAGTTTCCGGGATGCATAAGCAGTTACCTTGCCATCCTGCGTCAAAACACAGCCCAATCCAACTCTTGATGCATCACAGTACACAGTGTACACCCTGTCTTCCTTAGGCAGCGCAAGTATTGGTGCTGTTGTGAGCCTATACTTTAACTCCTGGAAACTAGCCTCACAAGAATCAGTCCATACAAATGGTTTCTTCTTTTGAGTCAATCCACTCAGTGGTGCAGCAACTGATGAAAAGTCTTCAACAAACCGTCGGTAGTATCCTGCCAGTCCAAGGAAACTCCGTACTTCCGTCACATTGGTCGGCTTCGGCCACTTCACAATTGCTTCCACTTTCTGTGGGTCTACTTCAATACCCTCCGCTGATATAACATGGCCTAGGAATGTCACCTTCTCCAACCAGAACTCACACTTAGAAAATTTTGCAAACAATTTCTCTTCCCTTAGAATCTGGAGCACAATCCTCAAATGTTCTTCATGCTCCTCCTTGGTCTTTGAATAGACAAGCACATCATCAATAAACACGATCACGAACTTGTCAAGATACTGCTTGAACACTCGGTTTATCAAGTCCATGAATGCTGCTGGTGCATTGGTCAGACCAAAGGGCATCACCAAGAATTCATAATGTCCATACCGTGTTCGGAAGGCTGTTATTCGCACATCCTCCTCCTTGATTCTCAACTGATGATGCCTTGACCTCAAATCATTCTTTGAGAAGTACTTAGCCCCCTGCAACTGATCAAACAAGTCATCGATGTGAGGCAATGAGTACTTGTTCCGGATTGTCAGTTTGTTCATTGCCTGTAGTCAATACACATTCTTATTGAGCCGTCCTTCTTCTTAACAAACAGAACTGGAGCTCCCCACGGAGACACACTGGGCCTGATGAATCCTTTATCCAACAAGTCCTGCAATTGAGTCTTTAACTCCTTCAATTCAGTAGGCGCCATCCGATAGGGTGTGATTGACACAGGTTCTGCCCCATGCACAAGCTCAATGCCAAACTCAATCTCACGTTCTGGGGGTAATCCCGGCAAGTCATCAGGGAATACATCAAGAAATTCATTGACGATTGGAACTTGAACAATTGAAATTTTCAGCTCACCTTCACTTTGTACCGATGCCAAATATAAACTATCTGTTTGTCGTGCCACCCGAGCAGCCTTCACTGCAGAGATGATTTGGGGTTGAGAAGAAATAAACTTTCCCTGGAAGATGAATTCTGCCTCCCCTGTAAGCTGAAACTTTACTCTTTTATTTGCACAGTCCACCCCGTGCACCATACCAAGACAACCAATCCATTCCCAAAATCACATCAAAGTTTGCCATCGGCAGCAACAGCAATTCTGCCGGCAAATGGTGATCCATCACAAAAACTTCACACTCTCGATATACTTTTTCCACATAAGCACGTTCATCAAGTGGCGTATACACAGCCAATGGACTTCCCAAGTCACTAGGTGTTTCTCCAAAATACTTAGCAAAATGTGAATTAACAAAGGAGTGCGTACACCCCGTATCAATTAAACACAAAGCAGGGCATGAGTTAACTTTTAATATACCTGTCACAACATTGTTGGGGACTTTCGCGTCCTCCTGTGTCAAGCAAAACACTCGAGCCTGTCCCTGGCTCGATTGATAGCTGTTGCCTCTACCAGTAACTCCTCGTCCTCCACCTCCCCTGCCTCGGTAAGAGGTCTAGCTAACAGCTTTTTGTGGCCGAGGTGATGGTGAGGCCATACTGGATGCCATAAATGGTTGCCCAACAGGACACTCTCGAGCCCTATGCCCGATCTACCCACACGAGTAACATATGCTTTGCCCCACTTGACAATCTCATGATATGTGACCAAACTGGCCACAAGTAAAGCATATTGTGTTGGGTCTCACTTGCACATTCTGTGCTCCCCTATCCTGACTAACTGCAGGTCTCATTGAGCTCCCACCAAAGCTTGGGACACTGTAGCTAGGACTGCCCATGAATCGAGCCCTAGGTGAGTTAACCCACAATCCTGTCTTTCCACGCCCTCGGAATTGGCCAGAACCAGCAGAGAAGCTTTGTTGACTTTGAGTATTGTCTTGTCTTGTCCTTTTGGCACTTGCCTCAGCTCTTTCAGCTTGAGTCCTTACTTCAATTACCCCAGCTTTGTCTACTGCTTCTGCATAGGAACTGAATGGAATAGCCACTAAAGAGTTATATATGTAACCTCTCAGCCCACCTATGAACCTTTTGATCTTCCTTCGTTCATCTGGAATCATATGCAAGGCATACTTGGACAGATTTGTCAACTTGGTTTCATACTCTCCCATTGTCATGTCCCCTTGCTTTAAGAGTTCAAATTCTGCTGCCCTCTGATCCCTGACATTCTCAGGCAGGAATCGCTCCAGAAAAGCAGCACAGAACTCAGTCCAAGTCCACAGAGCAGCATCAGGCATTCTCTCCCTCGTTTTTGAATCATACCAATTGTTAGCTTCATCCCCCTTCAACCGAAAGGCAGCAAGAGCAACTGCTCGATGGTCGGTACTTTCCATCACTTGGCAACATTTCCACACATCCTGAAGGAATTGCTGTGGATCTTCATTTTCAGCTCCAGAAAATGTTGGTGGGTCAAGTTTCACAAATGTCACAAGGGGAGATTCCCAACTGTGAACTTGGGGTGTCGGGTTCTCCTTTCTATTTCGGTCAGCAGCGATTGCCTCAGCCATAGTTTCAACTGCCCTGTTCACACCTTGTAAACCAGCCTTCAACACCTCCAAGGGCATCTCTTGCGTACCATTTGTATGCTCTGCTTCACTCGGCAACTCATCACTTTCAGCCCCAGGGACATAAGTCTCTTCATCCGCATCCTCAGCATCCTGAAAGGATTGCACATCCGGGGGAACAACACCAGTGACCATTTCCTTTCCCAACTTCCTTTTTGTTGGCTTACCTGCACACAAAGTACGAGGGAACCAACACATAATAGTCAACTCTCACCATCCCACGGTCTCTAATGATGGGTAACAACCTTAAGGATCTCATTTTAATCCTAGCCCCTTAATATAAGCTAAACTAATGCTCCGCTACCACAACTCTCATGCCCCATTCATACGTGACCGGCCAGGTGCCTTGCGCATCACTCAGCATGACACAGGGCACCCAAAGGCCTACATCAACGATGGGCAGAAGCTAGCCCGACGGGCAGAACAATTATTGCGCAACTAAGACCAACAGAAACATCGTAAGTCGGATTATAAAACTGCACCAAAGCATCCAGCTTACATTACACAGGTTACATACAATATAGTTAGGGCACTACAAGTGTTTCTGCGCTAGTTATTCTTATAACACAAATTCTAGCTAGAACCAGGTTTGGCTAAGTACCCATCGTCTAACCAACGAGTCTCTCGAGCCTTTCCTCACCAAGCTGATCAACTCCTTGCCCTGAAAGAGAGTGGAAAGATGGGGGGGGGGGGGGGGGGGGGGGGGGGGGGGGGGGGGGGGGGGGGGGGGGGGGGGGNATAGACCAAGCAGCCTAGGAGCACTGTAAGGTTCATCATCAATATCGTCTTATGCAAGTGTTATGATGCAAATGTAATGCATAAAATGCACAGCTCGAAATGACAACCCAACTTACACAGAATTAGGCCTCACTAGGCCCTTCACTTTCTCTTGGTGCTCCTTGGGTTTTAGCACCTGCCACACAGAAGCATACATCAATATATAGCACATCAACACATACATGGAGTAGAAGCTCATGCAGGTTAGCCTACACACTCATTAGCCTAGTTAAGCCAATCAGTTGGCACCAATGCATATATTGGCATGCCAACCCCAGCCATCTGCCCTAACCAAGTGTAGTAGCATAATTATTCAAGCACTTTTTAGACCTATAAGCCTTCAGGTTCTCCTGTCCAGGCCAATTAAGCACTGGAGGGACCAATTGACCACTAGCAGGAGCAATTTTATGCACCAGGCGCACCAATTGGCCTCATGCGGGTCAATTGTGCCTCAATTCCACCAGCCAATGCCTCTAACCTACATTCTATCCATCCTCAAGCCAACATCCAACAATAAAACAACATACTCCTCACAAAATCGAATTGGTGCACTGTCCAAGCCAACAGCACACCAAGCAAGCCAAACAAAGCAGAAACCCTTAAGAATCCCAACCCAAATCACTTACCTCCCTCCTTTGTGTGCTAATTGCTTGAGAAAGCTTGGAGGATGGCTGAGTATTTCCTCTCCTGTGCCTCTTACGTTTTTGGCAGACAATGAGGTTTGGGATGCCTAGAGAGGCAGTAATGGCTAAGGGAATCAAATGACTAGGCAGCCTTTTGTTGCCTTTCCATCAGAACCTGCCACCTGCCCATACAGCTATCCACCTCCTGCCTACTTTCCACCAGAATCTGACACCTGGCACATACAACTCTCCACATCCTACTTGCTTTCCACTACTGCTTGTCTTCCCAGTCAGCATACTTAGCCAGCTCACCCCAAACTCAGCTTTTGGTTAATCCTTAATTAGCTTTCCCCAAGCAATTAGTGCACACTAATCAGTGATTAAGACTAATTACCCGTTAATTAATCCACCCATACCAGCTACTGACTAACTAAGCCATTGTCTAGCCAACCGCGGCCTATTGAGACCAAGTCCCATTCCAGCACCTTTCCTTCATCAAGTAAACACTTTCAGTCTCAATTATACGGGTTATCACACATGCCCCGAGATATCAATTCATGCAAAGGGGTAGGATGCCCCTGGAAATTAAATCACGTTTTGTGCCCGCCGTGGCCTTTCCGGAAAATCAAATCATAACAGGGTAGCATGCCCTGGGGAGATTCAACTCAAATCATGTGGTAGCATGCCCCGAAAAAATAAAAAAATTGGGCCCGCCTTGTCCCAAATCAAGTCAAGTCATGGGTAGCATGTCCCGGAAAGTTGGTTCATCAATATGGGGTAGCATGCCCATAACGTGTGGTGTCAACTTGACGAGTCAAAAACCAAGGCATGGTATGCCCCTTATCTGCAACTAGAATCCAATTCTCAAATGCGGGCATGCATGCGCACTGGTATACAGTCAACATTGTTTACAAGATTTGGGCATGCCATGCCCCTTCGGCTAAGTCTACACAGGATGATGAATTTTTGATGTCTTTATTTTCATTAAAAATATACTTTCAACCAAATCTACCTCTTCTAAGGAATCACGTCCTATGTCTAAATAATGCATGAACTTGTTTCTAAAATGTGTTTTCTTATCAATGCATGGGGATGCCCATATTCTCTACATGTTATTTTTCTCTCTCTCGCTCTCTTCTTTCTTCTCAATCTCTCGATTCTTCTTCTTCTCTTTTATTTCCTCTCATTCTCTCTCTTATTTTTCTCTTTTCTATTCTTTCCCCTCTCTTTTTCCTCTCTTTCTCTCTTCTCTTTTTCTTTTCGCCTCTTTTCTCTCGCTTTTCTCGTCTCTCTTCTCTCTTCTTCTCTCTTTTTCTTCTTCTTTTCCCTATTCTCGTCTCCCTCTTTCTTCTTCTCTCTTTCCCTTTTCTTCTTCTCATCTTCCTTTCTCTCTTTCTAATGCAAATGTTTTCTGTCCCTATATGATACAAGTGCCTTCTACTTCTATATGGTATGTTGTTTTTTTCTTTCTTTTCCTTTTTGAATGCAAATGCCATCTACTTTTACATGATGCTTTTGTGTGCAAAATGCTCCTAATATGATGCCTAAACATTATGATGCAAGAACTTTGAAAATCAACCGAGCCAAGGTGAAGGTCAAGCAATTTCAAAACAAAGACGAGTTATCCCATCAAAGACACAAAAGCTTCAGATAGAAGGATTTTTAATAATTATGAACTTATTCAGTTCAAATTCTAACTAAGACCCTAGAGGTGAGCATTCCTTGCTGAAAGGTTTGGATGAAGAATCCTCTAGCAAGGCGAAGTCAAATGGATGAGTGGATGTCCCTTCAAGAATGGATGGAGGCGATGTGCCCGGATGCTTTTGGATGGCCGATCAACTGATCTATCATCAATGACTATTTCTCACTTCGAGGAGTAACATGGTCTAGTGTGCGGGTATGCCTCCATCATTGGCTACTATCCCCACTTTTCCTTTAGCCATAACTTTTGTCTAGGATGCCCATTCGAGTTTTCAACCTAGCAGGCTCTTTCTTTTTTTTTTTCTTTTCTCAGAGACAGCAGCATAGACACTAAGGAAATAGACCACTCGGACCAAGTGTACTCGGATGACCATTAGAGAGGTAAACTACCAGCTTCAATAAGGGATCGGGAAGGAATTCATGAATCAATTGGAGAGCTATAGCACTAATGACCAAATGGAAAGCGAGTCTATTGAGTGAGGCGGGCTCGATTAACAACTACAACTTCATGGGGGCAGAAAAACAAGTTCGAACAAGGGGGGGTCTAATGATACAATCAACACTGTGGCATGTCTTTCTATAACTCCAATCTTTCTGTTGAATCAATCTGGGAACCAAAAATTTATAGACTGGGCCGGTTGCCGGATAGCCTACGTATTTGTGAATGTGGTGTTTGCCTTAAAGGGTGTTTCGTCTAAAGGGTGTTTTGTGGGAGGCTCAATGTTATGGGTCAAATAGGGGAACACTTGTCTTTTTCAATATGATCTCTCGGTCTCCACCAATGGGTGATGAATCAACATTCAAATACTAAAGCTCACTCCCTCGTTTCTTCTATTTTTCCTTTTTTCTTCCCTTTCTTTTTTCGATTTCTCCTTTTTTTGTTCTCTTTTTTCTCTTTTCATTTTTCAAGGGGAAGTAACCCTTTTGAACAAGTGCATTTGGATGGAACTCTTTTGAAAGCTAGATTCATTTTTGGGAAGCAACTCTTTTGGACAAGTGTTCAAGGTAGATGTGATGAGGTCAACATAGATATCGGGTTGAATAGAAATTTAAAGACTAGTGCGGGTGAGTGTTTGGGAATCAGTGAGGGTAAGTGCTTGGAGGTTTGCTCAGGTAGGAATGGGTTACACCCACAGCATTAGGTCTTCGCAGTTCATTTTATGGTCCCCTAAATTGATCCAATGGAATATCATGAAGTCACTCACAATCAATTTGCCACAAAAGATAGGAAACATGCATAGTCAAGCCATCACTCCTCTCGATTCGAGTCAATTTTCGGACTCCAAAAAGCAACTACACCGCTCCTCTTAACTCCTGTTCGTCATGTATCCATACTTAGCAATTCGGCCTATGGTCTCTAGCCGACTCTCACTTGCACTTCTTGTCTACTTCTTGAAATGCATCATCTCCATTGTCATCTTTATTGTCTCGTCTCCTAAAATTATCCACTGTCGCCTCATCATCTTCTCTATCATTATTCTCATCCTCTCATCTTGGCTCCTCAACTCAGCTTCTCATCTTGGCTCATTAGTCACCTCGGCATCTCAATTCGGCGTCTCATCATCACCTAGCCTTTGGGGCTTACATCTCCATCCTTGGAGAAGGCACAATCAGGTCTTTTCATCTCACCTCTTTTTTCTGCAAAAACTGGGGCTTACATCTCCTCTCACAAGAAGGCCCAAGCATCTCAACTCCTTTCGTCTCATCATCCTTCTGCATACTTCCATCTTTCACCTCAGGATACATCCACAACTTCCAATGTCTCCACTATCTCCTTGTTTGTCTCCCACTCATAAGATCATCCCCTTTGGGATATATCTATGACTTCCAATGTCTTCATCATCTCCTTCTAACTAAGGAATTACTCACCCATGGTGTCCTAAGGGTTCAATTCTCTAGTGATAAAGTTCATGGTCATCGGGAATTCTAGACTTAACCTTTGTTTTTTCTGAAAATGTGGTAGGAAAGCAAGATGGGATATACTCGCAAAATATGTTTCTTTTCTTTAAAAGCAATCTTTTTCTCCTCGAGAAAACTCAAAATTTTAAAGACAACACACCTCGACTCGATTTTTTTTTTATTTGAAAAACATATGATGCAATGTTCAATGTATGCAATTATGGATTCCTAAGACAAGGTAGACCGACAGCTAGGGAAACAACACCAAAAAAAAAATCATCATCAATAGTCATGCAGAAACTTACATCCCTAGAGTGTGTTTACTAGACTCGTCAATTCATACCATGTAGTATTGCACCCCACGCAGAGTTAGCACGGCAGGCTAGCCGAGCGGGCAGGGCAAAGGGCGCAGGGAAGGCCTAACAAAATTTTTTTTTTATAGCTATACTCTTATCTAATTTTTTTTAGGTTTTTGGGTTTATTGAGACAAAAAGAACTAAAATCCACAACAAAAATCACACAAAATGCACGCACGACATACTGATTCATAATGTATGAGATGCTCAGGGTATGCAGCTGGTTGGGTGCCCAAGGACCGTCGCTAAGGGATAGTTTGGCCTACTCACATGTGACGTAGGGCGTAGGCCTACTAACCCCTATCATTGCTAAATGGAGAGAAATGGGTTCACTCTAGCCGATAACCCCGTAGCCTATAAACTGGACTATATGATGACCCATGTAACCAACAAACAAAGGAGCCCATACTAACCTAGATGTTCCCTGGGAAGCTCCATAATGGTCCCGAGACTCAGGGTTCCCTGGGAAGCTACACAACGACCCTGAGATCCAAACAGGAAGCCCAATTTGGGGCAGCCTGTAGTAGCTCAAAAGACACTCCCTTCAGCTTCCCCGAGGAAGCTCCACGGTAATCCAAGAATCCAGACGGGAACCACGTGGCATTTGACTTCTCACGCAAGAGAAGTTGAGACTTACTTAGGAAGTCAGCTCCTTAAATCATGACATAAATCAAGGGAAAATGGAGCCACCAATACTTGCCCACAAAGTAAATAATAGTGTATTTTGGCTCTATAAATATAGAGTCCATATTTGTGTACTAATGGTAAATTGAAGGGAATAATACAATTTCCATTTACTCTCTCAATTTTTCCATATCATTTGGCAACCACAGTGGGAGCCCGAGAGGTTCCCTGCGAGAATTCCTTTCGACGGAAGGTACTAACCGAATTCGACAATTCATCAACAACAAATCAAGGTCATCAACAAGTAACAAGAAAAGTCAAGCAACCATGAAGTATGCGAGTTCAACAATAACAACGACAATCGAGCAAGAAATAACCGGACTTCTGAAGTCCATGCAACCTGAACCTGCGCATTCCACAGCAAGCAACCAAGCCACGCATCTTGACCAAAGCTGCCGGGATTTAGGCAGGACAAGTAAGATCTCGCTTTGCAGCCAAGCCACGCTTCTTGAGCAACACCAGATATTCCTCTGCAACCGTCGTTGAGACTAAGCAAGACCCGCAAGTGGAGAAGTGACCGCCTTCTCCCGAATCTATACACTATACCGCTAACCTAGGCGTGACCAGATCTAAATGTCGCGCCACCTGATGAGATAAAGTGAGTCTGCCGTCAACAATAATCCTATGTACATGCATAACGAGGCCTTTGTGAAGATCCTCGCCACCAACTCCTAGCCCGCCTTTACCGGAGGATAAAATGCCGGCACCAAAACTGCAGCCGCTTCTATACTAGGAGTTATACCTGATGTCGAGTTGGGGAGCCGGACGAACGTCGAAGCCGTCCGCAACCGCAACTAGCACGAACATCTGGTGCCGCCCCTACAGTGGTTGTCGTCGCATGTTCGCTCTTGCTGGACGCGCAGAAGAAATGTTGCTACCGCCCATTCCTGTCACTGGTGCGATGATACGTCAGAACAGGGCCACCGAAACCAGATCTAGTGGAGAACGAGGCATGTTTCGTTCCTGGAGAAGTAGAGTCGTGGTTAGATGCAGGATTCACAAACCTTGGGTTCAGCCAAGACTTCAGCTACCCTCTTCGTCTTCAATCGCCGTGGAGTTGTGCTGCATGTCGGATTTATGGACTGAGATCTGCCTAAATCCAGTTCGATTCGAATCAGATCTGCTGGAATCTCGAAGGCTGCCCCCGGATGCGCCTTCACCGAAGGCAAACCAGCTCTCATTCGGGGTTAGGGCCTCGCTTGACGTTGGTCATGAGAGTCTTTGCAAGTTTCCCTTATCAGCGTTGACGGCCACAAGCCACTCGCCACTCGCCAGAGTTGGAAGCAACGGTGGAGCTTATTGGAGAAGAAATGCTAGAGGGCCTGGCCGCAGTAGCGCCCAAACGCGTCAAAGAAAAAGCGTGTGTGAACGAACTGCCCAAATCTTCCAATGGACCTAGATGGTTTTTGAAGCAAGAAGCTTGTTGTATCCAAATACACGGGAGGCCCGCTGGTGTAGCCCAAATTACCAATTGGCAGGGTCCTCAAAACCCAGGCTATGTTTGGTATCACTTGGAATCGGAATAGAAACGGAATCCTAATCATTTTGTTGTTTGGTATCACATAGAATCGGAATAGAAATAGAATTTGAATAATTTTTTTATTTGGTTGGCAATAATCTAAGACATAAGTACTAGAGTGACAATAATCTAAAACATAAGTTCTAAAGGGAGGTTGTTTATGATAAAACAAAATGAAACAAAATGGAATAGGATTCCTATTCCTATTTCCATTCCCATTCCTTCCGTACCAAACATAGCCATAATACAGTAATTACGTTTTAAATTGCACATGCTACATAACAAATTATATAGCATCCATGCATAAATAGTATAGTGAATTGTCTCACAAAATAAATTGACACAATTATGTCGATTCAATTTATGTGTTAGTTTACGATCACATGCCATTATAGTGCTCACCTTCCGCATATGGTATAAAATTCATGTCATATGACGCATATAACATAAGAATCATGACTTGATTGCATGGCTTCATTATTCCATGTTCACTATGTTCTGGTTAACAGTTGCAATATGTACCCTCGTTATGACTGTATGAGACTACACCATATAAAATTGCTAACATCATTGTGTTACATTCCAACTTAAAAATTATGGCTTGTAGCTTTATTGGTTGTGGTTTTGCTAAAGATTGTTTATGTCTCCTTTTGGGGTGTGGCCATAAGACATGATTTCTAGTGATGCATGCCTATATCATTTATATCATTGATATATGAACATTACTAAAATCATCGTAATACCTTTGAAATGATGATTATGGCACCTCATGTGATGAGAAAAATAACTGATAAGCATCGAGCAACATTTTTAAATGGCCCTTTGAAGAGGAGCCCAATGTCAAAGTAAATCCATAGTTATTTTACAAAAAAGAAGGTATCTTGTTGGTGGACCTTGGAGCAGTAACCCGATGCCTCCTAATAAACACACAACATTTCAGCGACGACGGCCCAAATCCAACAAATTGGCCAGAGTCATAATGCCTCCAAAATATGCAGTACATGCATTCACATATTCGCACTCTTATGACATGCTCAATTTTGCATGATTAATCGGTGATTTATTTAACGATTATTTGTCAATTTGCTTAGTATTTAGTAAGCTACTATTCTTCTCATATGGTTCTAATTATACCACAAAAGAGCCATGAGAAACAATTGAATGATTCCACTATTTTATGTTAGACATATTTTAATCACACACTATCAATATGAGCGTAATTACTATCATTCTATTGTTAGATTATTCCATGTGCCTGTTGACAATTGTAATGGCGCAAAACAGATGCCACCTGGTTACTCTTGAGGATAGTATTTGTAAATAACCGGGCATGCAAACTTGACAATCAAAATGCAGCGGAAAAACCCGGAACTCATGGAGGATCCATGTGAAACAGAGTTAACCGAATAACAAAATTTCGTATCTGGTTTGGTTGAGATCTTTCACTCAACTGATGATACGAATCAGCAAGAACCGGACAGAAATCAGACTCCTCTACGGTGTCCACACGAACCATCGATAACTAGCCGGAAATTGTCTCACGATTCCCAACCCGAGCACTCCCGAACAACAGTGCTAGCTGCAGATTTCCGGGAGCTAGAACTTGTGTTTATGATGTTTTCTTTCTTTCTTAAAGAAAGGGGTGTGTGTGTGTGTTCTTACAAGTCTGAAAAACTCTCTCAAGTATTAAGAACTCAGAATTGCAAGAGCAAGATAATCTAATTATCCACACCCACAAATGCATAAAGTAAATGGAGACAATGGCCAACATAACGGTCCACCATCTATCATGATTAAGATTCCAATTATCTTGTCTACCACTAATGCATTATCATATATCAACACATCACATCACTAATTCTGGTTCAATAATTCAGACAATTAATGAACCAAAACGACCCTGGTCCAACCACGGTCCAACCATGGTCTAACTATGGTCTAACCACTTGGTCGAACCACGGTCCAACCACGGTTCAACCACCAGCTCGAATCAACAGTTCTAAGTGTGTGACTCTGTAGGCACTTGTAACGTTTGGCAATAATCGTAAAATCTCACCTTACAATTTTAAACAAAGAGCGGTGTCTAGCAACACATCATTGTTACCCAAATGACAAGATCAGTACTGATTCATCATGCCTCGGAACATGTCATCGTCCTTTCGTCACATTATCAAGATCAAACACGAGACATGGAATGCGTCAATCTCGTATAAGTTTAATCTAAGTTTCTTGATCCCCGGGTTAACTGTGTAAAGCGGATACTAATGATATCACCATATCACATAATCCGAGCATGGCCATGCATTTACAGTTCAACTCTATCAAGAGGCCCAACTGATAATATACCCGTTATATGGGTTGGACGAATTCCATCTTGATCATACAAAACCCACTACACATTATATCATATACCCAATGATTACACTAAGGTCTACTCAGTTACGAATAGCCAAGAGTAATATCAAAGTATATGACTCACATGCTGGGAATCTTGATGATCTCAGGTCTAAGGACAATACATATAAGAACCACTAATGACAATCATATAACGTTCCATGTAGTGTTCTTATGTTGGGTCGGTCTAGTCCACAAGTTCTCTAACTTGTACCCGTATGTAGAATTCATATCTCATATAATTCTCAATATACGCTAGTCTTAATTTATTATTACAACCCATCCATAATAGTAATCGACTAGGGACATTTAAGAATATAAAATATTCTAGGGTTATAAATATGTGCAAGCTTTTATCTCATAAACATATTTATTGGAATAACCTTAATATATTTATATGACTATGTACAATCATCCATTGATTGGCTTTTGGGCATATTACACTAACAATCTCACACTTGCACTAAATCCAATCATCCATGTATCTAATACCAATAGATGCAGTATGACCATCATGCTTCTGCTTTGTGAGCGGCTTAGTCAATGGATTTGCCACATTACTCTCAGAAGGAACTTTGCACAGCCTCAGTTGTAGAGTTGGCAACTGTTTCTTGCTTGGAACTCTTCCAGTAAACAGCACCACCTCCAAGACAAAACACATAACCTGACTGCGATCTAAAGTCATCCCTGCCAGTTTGGAAGCTAGCATCTGTGTAACCCTTTACAACAAGCTCATCAACGCTTCCGTATACAAGGAATGCATCCTTTGTCCTTCTCAAGTACTTAAGGATGTTCTTAACCGCTGTCCAGTGACCTTCACCAGGATCAGATTGATATCTGCTTGTGACAGTTAATGCATATGCGACATCCGGTCGAGTACATAGCATGACATACATGATAGATCCTATTGCTGACGCATAAGGAATCTTACTCGTTTGCTCTCTCTCCTTAGATGTACTAGGACATTGATTCTTTGAAAGAGATACGCCATATGACATGGACAAGAAACCTTTCTTGGAATCTTGCATGCTAAACCTCTTTAGCACCTTGTCAATATATGTACTTTGACTTAGCCCAAGAAGCCTTTTGGATCTATCTCTATAGATCTTTATACCTAGCACGTAGGCAACTTTTCCTAAGTCCTTCATTGAGAAATTCTTTCCTAACCAAGTCTTTACAGACTGTAGTGTTGGAATATCATTCCCAATGAGAAGAATGTCGTCAACATACAACAGTAAGAAAATGATTGTGCTCCCACTAACCTTCTTGTAAACACATGGCTCATCTTCATTTTTAATGAAACCAAACTCTTTGATCACTTCATTAAAACGAAGATTCCAACTCCTAGAAGCTTGCTTCAATCCATAAATAGATCTCTACAATTTGCATACCACATTAGCATTCTCTAGAGTGACAAAACCTTCAGGTTGTGTCATGTACACATCCTCTAAAAAATTTCCATTAAGGAAAGCGGTTTTGACATCCATTTGCCATATCTCATAATCATGGTATGCTGCTATAGCTAATAGAATCTGGATGGATTTAACCATGGCAACTGGCGAGAAAGTTTCATCATAGTCAATACCATGAACTTGCTTGAAACCTTTCGCAACCAATCGCCCTTTAAAGGTAATCACATTACCATCCATGTCGGTCTTTTTCTTAAAGACCCATTTGCACCATAGGGTTTTACCCCTTCAGGTGGATCAACCAGGGTCCATACCTTATTTTCATACATGGATTCCATCTTTGAATTCATGGCTTCTAGCCACTTCTTAGTGTCTGGACCCGTAATAGCTTGCTGATAGGAAGTGGGTCCATCCTCATCTATGAACATCACGTCTCCAGTATGAGTCATAAGAAATCCATATCTCACAGGCCCATAACGAGTCCTGAGAGATATGGACTCGGCAAGTAAGGGTAGTATTAGCTTTCATTTCGTGAAAAGAACTGTTCCATTGGACTTTTGTAGCTCACGATATCGCCGAAAAACTGGGCTTGGGTCGGCACAGAAAAATCTCAGTTCCACGATTTAGTCTCTCAATCGCCACCACCCACGCCGCCCTCCCAGTTAACTCACTTGCCCTCTCTTGAAACCCCACCTAATACTACCCTTACTCCTTCCCCACACACCGACGCCCCCACACCCTCTTCCATATCCTATAATGCTCTCGCTAGTGGTTGCGCCGCCGCTACCTTGCGTTTCTCTGGCACGGTTCGAGGCTATTCAGTGCAAGTCCTCCTTGATGGCGGGAGCACACATAATTTTTTGCAAATACGCACAGCTTCTCACTTGGGTCTACTTGTGGAAAGCACCCCTGGTTTTTCTGTCATGGTGGGTAGTGGGGAAAGATTACCATGCTCTGGCATAATTCGCCACCTCAACCTTACAATCCAAGGAGTCACAATTACAGCGGATTTCTATGTATTACCTATTCAAGGTTGGGATTTTGTCCTTGGTGTTTCTTGGTTGGCAACTCTTGGGCCCGTTCTTACCGATTATGCTACCTCTAGTTTCCAGTTTATGCACCAAGGGGCATTGATCAAATGGAAAGGGGAGACCACTTCAGTCCAACAAGTGCAGTTGCACTCTCTTAGGCGTCTTTCTCACACTGATGCAATCGCGGCCTGCTATCGGCTGGAGTTAGTTATCCCCGCAAAAGCACAACCAGATTATCCACCGCAGTTGTAGCAGCTCTTGACTGAGTATGAGGATACCTTTCAGAAACCTCATGGACTACCACCATCCCGCCCACAAGACCACAGCATCCCACTACTTCCCAATTCTGGGCCAGTCAATGTTCGCCCTTAGCGGTATCTGCATTTTCAAAAGCAGGAAATGGAACGCCTAGTGAAAGCGATGTTGGCAGACGACATCATTCGCCTAAGCCATAGTCCTTTTTCCTCCCCTGTCTTGCTTGTGCGAAAGGGTACTTGGCGATTTTGTGTGGATTACCGAGCCTTGAATGTGGTCACCATTCTTGAAAGGTTTCCTATTCTTACCATTGATGAATTATTTTGACGAGTTATATGGGGCTAAATTCTTTTCCAAGCTGGATTTATTGGCAGATTACCACCAGATTGGAGTTAGTGCCCAGGACATCCACAAAACAGTTTTTCACACTCATGATGGCCATTATGAGTTCTTAGTCATGCCATTCTGACTCAACAATGGCCCCTCCACCTTTCAAGCAGTCATGTACACCATTTTCAAGCCATTTTTATGCAAATTTGTATTGGTGTTTTTGGATGATATTTTGGTTTATAGCCCTGATTGGGACACTCTTCTAGTGCACCTCCGGGAGGTTTTCCAAGTGTTGCGAGAGCACTCTTTTGTGGCTAAACGGAGCAAGTGTATTTTTGGGCAGACCACTATTGCTTATTTGGGGCATGTCATATGAGAGGAAGGGATTGTCGTCGACCCGGATAAAATCCAAGCCATACAAAAGTGGCCTACACCATCGCAATCAAGGAAGTTCGAAGTTTTTTGGGGTTGGCAAGCTATTACCGCCGGTTCATTCATCACTTTGCAAGGATTGCTGGTCCCATGACGGATTTACTCAAGAAGGATAATTTCAAATGGTTTGAAACTGCTACCACGGCCTTTGCCAATCTAAAACAGGTTTTGAGCAACACTCCAGTACTACAACTACCAAATTTTTTCAAGTCATTTGTGGTGGAAACAGATGCCTCTGGGGTCGGTATTTGATACGGCAACACACCTAGCCAGTCCTAGAAGCACCTCCGTATCTATGATTGTCCCGACCTCAAATCTCAACCAATCGTGCACTCTTTATGCACTGTCGATCTTCACCTTCCAGCAATTCGTGCTAGGCAACAGATGGACGCAGAAGCCCCTCCACCTCCTAATCTCTCGATGCTAGACAACAAAGAACTAAGCACAAAGGAATTCGAATTCACAAGCAAATATTACTACCTGCAATTGTAAACAAATCCCTAAAATAAAACAAGCAAGAGAATCCACTCTTGTGATGAGAATATCAAAGTTTATCTGAACTTTTATTATCTTCAATATTCTGAGTAAAACAATAACATAAGACCCCTATTTATAGAACTCCTAAGTCGGCTACAGTAAACCCTAGCTACAGTAACCGGCGTCTACAGTAAACCCTAGCTACAGTAACCCGCGTCTACAGTAAACCCTAGCTACAGTAACCCGCGTCTGCAGTAAACCCTAATTGGACCAGGATTTAATTGAGCCCACATAAATTGGACACTAATTAAAACCTTATAGTTATAAACCCAAATAACTAAATAAACTAAAGCCCACATTAATCAACTAATTAATATTGGACTTGACCCAACATAATAATAATAAAAAAGCATGCCGATTTAATTGTTCCAATTAAATAAAATCGGCTACTAGAACATAATGAAAGTAAATGGAAAATGACGACATCTGATCAATGTCGACTAAGCCCAGATAAGTGACAGTAGAATGATGGGCTTCAACTTCAGCTCCTCTCCAAGCTTGATCACTCGATCTTCCAACAACTCAATATTCAAAAGTGCTTGAACTTGTTGTTGCAGCTGATCTTTGACCGTCTTGGACCGAGCCCGTGTCATTGGACCCGTAGGAATCACCAACTCGCCAGCTCCCTGAGTGCCCGCATCATTCCCCCCTGCTGAAAAGGATTCGCCCTCGAATTTGTACCTGCAATGTCAAAGGAAGAAAGATCAGAAACATTGAATGTGGCACTAACACCATACTCACCTGGCAGATCAATCTTGTAAGCATTGTCACCAATGCGTTCAAGAACTTGAAAAGGACCATCGCCACGCGGGTCCAACTTAGATTTCCTTTGTTTACGAAACCTCTCCTTCCGAAAGTGCACCCAAACCCAATCACCAGGCTCAAACCTCACACGTTTGCGCCCCTGATTAGCTCATTGTGCATACTGCTTGTTCTTTGTCTCGATGTGCTGTCGAGCTTTCGCATGAATTGACCGCACTAATTCTGCCCGTTGCTGCCCATCTGCACTCACAAGCTCATTAACAGGTAAAGGCAACAAATCTAAAGGTGTAAGTGGGTTATAGCCATAAACAATTTCGAATGGTGAATACCCTGTGGACGAATGGACACTCCTATTGTATGCAAACTCAACTAAAGGCAAACAGTTCCCCTACGTTTTCAAATTCCTACCCACAACAGCACGTAACAAAGAGCCCAAAGTCCGGTTTACCACTTCCGTCTGTCCATCCGTTTGAGGATGGCAAGTCGTTGAGAACAACAACTTGGTCCCCAACTTACCCCATAACATGCGCCAGAAGTGACTGAGGAACTTGGAATCCCTATCTGAAACAATTGTTTGAGGGACA
>JAKUCV010000523.1:54250-71419 GCA_028386065.3 Turnera subulata | reverse complement strand
AACAGAACATCGATGTTTGGTTTCAGAACATCGATGTTTTGGACTAAAAACACAACTTTGTGATTGAAATGATGCTATGAAATGCATGAGTAAAACTTGTTTTATTTTGAGCCAATGCCTAAGAGAAGTTGAGTGTTTTACCTTGTACAAATGGGTCCTAACTTCTCTTGCTCTTCTTGTACTTCAACTCTTGATCATACTTGTTTCGTTTCAGAGTTTTGATAATGACAAACAACTAGAAGTATATGCTAATGTTTATAACATAAAGATGATTCCCCCTATGTTTTACAAATTATAATTCCCCCTATCTTGTTGCATATACTTCTTCCTATCAGAATGAATACTCTCTCTTTATTGCCCCCAACTTATCTTTTTTGTAATTTTTTTCTTTTGAACTATACTTCTCCAGAATCGACACAGGCTCCCTGTGTAGTGCCTATATAGAAGAACCAAAATCCAACTCATATGAGACTAGAATTAAAGACACAAAATAATTCGAACAACATGCATAAAGGGATGGAAAAAGAAAAAAAAATGTTATGATAGCCAAGGCTTCAAAAGGCGAAGGTGGAAGATGCGGGTATGAAAGAAATTATGGCTATCAATACGGGCCCGAAAAGGTTAGCAAGGGAAAAAGTGTACACGGGCTAGCTGTGTCTAAAGGTTAGTTTACAAACCAAAGAAGAAAAACGCCTTAATCATGTCCTTAAGAAAATGTCCTTGTAAAAATTTCACCTCGACCGAGTCATGAACCTATTCTAAGACCTATTATTAATGCCAATTTTTTTTTATAAGAAAATAACGAAAAAGAGTTAGTCGGATAACGTGAATCAAATAACATTGCGGCCCAGAAAGATATTACCCGACCCAAATCGAATTTTTCACTTCAAGGCCAATGCAAGCCTGAAGATGCCTGACAAACATGGGATATAAATGTTGAATTTCCTGTTCAATTGTCAAGTCGGAACCAATAAACCCAATTGAGTGATTTGCAATTTACAAGAAATTTTTATTCATGCAAAGAAAATAACAAAAACAAAATTTGAAAAATTTATTCATGCATGCTGAAAAGATAAAAATTAAAAAAAACAAATAATCTATTTGCCCCTCCAAACCTGAAATGTGCAGTGTCCTCACTGCACCAGAATATAGAAAGGAAAGATAGAACCTGTTTTTCTCCTTCTTGGGGCTGTCATTGGGATGACTTCTTTATTGATGCAAAATTGCGGGTTGCCTCCCACGAAGCGCTTCTTTAACGTCTTGTAGCTGGACGTTAGATTCTTTATGCTGAAGGCGGGATGGAGAATGGCTGCATTACCTCTTGTCTGGTAGGCTCACCAGGATCGAAAGGCTTGGGCAGCAAGACTCTGTGAGTATAAACTGAGGGATTAATCCCTATCATATCAGAAGAATACTCAATTGTCTTCTTATGTCGACCCATATCTTTCTGCAACTTCTCTTCTTCTCCCTCCATAAAACCCGCATTTATGACCTCTTGGTATGTGGAATTTGGTTCCAAAGGTGCATAATGGAGTTTAGCAAGTGAAGATTTTAACTCAACCTTCAGAGTTGTTCCCACAGGTAGGTCATCCCGTGTCTTCTCCAGCTTTTCAAACATCATAGCCTCTTCTGTAGGCACCGGTGATAAGATTTCAAGCTGGCATGCACATTCTGCAATCTCAAGATTTGGATCTCCCGTGTTCTTATTTTGAGATATGCATGCCAAAAGTGGGTCTGCACAGTATTCCTGTGCGAAAACTTCTTTGACTGCTTCATCAATGACGTCGATTCGGTAACATGAGTCATCTGAGAATCCTTTACGCATTGCTTCCTCGACATCGAAACTGATCTCTTCAGATCCGACTCGTAAAGTGAGCTTCCCATTCTTGACGTCAATGAGTGCTCCAGCAGTTGCTAAAAATGGTCGCCCCAGGATGAGAGGAGTGTGGCAGTATACTTACATGTCCAATCCCACAAAGTCAACTGGGACAAAAAATTTCCCAACCTTAATGGGAACATCTTCCAGAATGCCCACTGGATACTTAACTGAACGATCTGCTAGATGGAGAGACATAGCAGTGGGTTTCATTTCCCCCATGTTTAGCTGCTTGCTGACAGACAGAGGAATTACACTGACACTTGCCCCAAGGTCGTAGAGTGCTCTCTCGATGTGTACTTTCCCTATGTCACAGGGGATGGAGAAACTTCCTGGATCTTTCAACTTATTCCGAAGCTTATTCTGGATGATAGCACTGCATTCCTCCGTCAGGGCCACCGTCCCATAATCAATTAATTTATTCTTATTGGACAAGATGTCCTTTAAGAATTTTGCATAGGTGGGCATTTGGGACACAGCCTCAATAAATGGAATGTTGATGTAGAGCTTCTTCATAATTTCCAGGAATCGACCGAACTTCTTATCATGGACTAGTGGGTTAAGCCTTTGAGGGAAAGGAATGGGTAGAACATAGGCTTTTACTTCATCTTCCTTTTCCTTCCCTTTCTCTGTTGACACAGCCTGCTCGTGCTTTGCAGACTTGTCTTTTTGCACAGCTTGGCCATGCTCTGATTCATTTACCGGGGCAGAAGGTGGTTGACGCTCCGGATATTGGGTTCCACTCCTAAGAGTGATCGCATTGCATTGAGCGTTCGGGTTTACCTCTGGTTTGCCCGGTAATCTGCCAGGATGGCCCTGTCTAGAACTTACTTATGCCATTTGACCCTTGAGATTATTGATCTCATCAGATAGCCCTTTTACAACCTGCCGCTATTCTTCCATAAATGACCTGAGTAGTGACTGCAAGTCATCTTTAGGAGCCTACTGATACGCTTGTTGATATGCCTGTGGAGGTTGTTTTGGAGGAAATCCGGGAGGACCCCTTCCGGTTTGATTCTGAGCGGGCTGTTGAGGTATCCAGGAGAAGTTAGGATGCTCCCTCCAACCTGGGTTGTAGGTGTTCGAGTAAAGGTCTTTTTGGACCCTCTGGTTGATGTAACTAACTTTCTCTTGGCATGCTTGCTCATAGCCGCTTTCTACTGGGCACTCCTGATAGCTTCCTTCACATCTAGCACAAGAATGAGACTGTCCTTTCCCATTCAACTTCAAGATGGCATCCAACTTAGCGTTCATCAGGCTCATTGCATCAAGTTCAAGAACACCAGCAGTTTTTCCGCCAGGTGTCTCGGCAGGCCAATTAAATTTGTTGCTGGCGACGTGCTCGAACAGTTCGTACACATCCTCAGCATCCTTAGCTAAAGCTACTCCTCCGGCTGCTGCATCAGCATGTGCACGGAGGGTCTCGTTTAGGCCAGCATAGAATTTCTCCACAATCAGCCAATCTGGAAGGCCATGCTGTGGGCATCTTCTTAGTGCATCTTTAAATCTTTCCCAGGCATCGTAGAATGATTCATTCACCTTTTGTTTGAACTCCATTATGTTGTTCCAAAATATCATGGCCTTGCTGGGCGGGAAGAATTTCTTCAGAAAGCCTGGGATAGGGCAGCCCATGTATCAAATGTCCTAGGAGCTTGAGCTGTCAACCACACCTTTGCCTTATCCTTGAGTGAGAAAGGAAAGAGGCGCAGCTTAATAGCATCTTCCGAGGCTCCATTCACCTTGATCGTGTCACAGATTTCCAAGAAATCCTGCAAGTGTTGATTTGGATCTTCAACAGGGGAGCCCCCGAAAGGATCTTGCTGGACCATCTTGATAAGGGCCAGCTTTAGCTCAAAGTTGTTTGCTTGCACAGTTGGGCGGACCACACTGGACTGTGCAAGAGTTGCATCTAGGATTGAGAAGTCTCGGACCGGTCTAGCTCGAGGTCCGGTCCAGACTCCTTCATTGTGTTCAGCCATTTCTTCTTCGGACGTTTTGTCGTCCTCTGATTCCTTCTCGAGCCGGAGTCTACGAAGTTTGGCCCAAAAATTTTTCTCGACCTAGGGATCTAGCTTTCCTGGTGGTACTCCCGAGCTTCTAAGATTCATGCACCAAGACGATCTGAAGAAGAAACACACTATACAAAACGGGTGAAAAAGAAAAAGAAAGATCTAGATTAACCAATTCACAAAGTCAATGGTATTAACGTCGATCCCCGGCAACGGCGCCAAAAACTTGATAGCCTCCTGCAAGTATACAGGGTGTTGTAGTACCAAGGTCGTCTCACAGGGATCTTGGCTAAGTACTATTAACAATGTGATATGTGATTATCTAGAAAATAAGCCTCGAAGAGGAGTCGATTGAGTGGTGCAAATAAATAAACAAGTAAACAGCAAGGAATGGTAAAAAAAATGAGATGACAATAAATAAAAACACCTAGGACTTCGGGGAATCCCTTGCCAATATTTCCATGCATTTAAGTGCCATACAACCAAGCCGTGTACTGTCACTACATGACCTGCCTGTGTGGATCTAATATTAAATCTTAAAATTAATCTTCTTCGAAAGAACCGGTAAACTCTATAAGATCAATAACGTACTCCCGTAAGCCGTAAAACCCCTTCCTAACTTTTCCCCACTATCCACTCTGCCAGTGTTGAAATAAATTAAGAGATTTAATTTCTTACCTTCTAAGTCTCAAACAGGAAGCACGCCCCTCCCGAGGTCGGTTCCTAAAGCCCGGTCTAAGTTTTTCTATAGGAAACTGACGCTGTCACTTAACAATTTCCTATTATAGATTTAAGCTAATTGTTGATCAGACAACTAACTTAATTAAACATCACAGACCGAATCAAAGAAGAATAATAAAAAGAAATAATATTTAATTAGGTTTGCATGAAAATAAAGACAAGATCATCCCCTAAATCCTAGATAGCAAACTTAGCTAGACATGATTGAAGAAGAAACCATCACATGAAAATAATTCATCATTTATATTCAAGAGGAAAATTAATTACAAAATAAATTACCAACCTTGAACCAAGTGATGAAGCCTTCCAAGAATAATTGCCAGCTGCAATCTAATCTAGAAGACTAAGTAAAGTGTTTGCTTACAAGGAAATAAAGAAAGAACAAAAAAATTCCTAGCCTAATGCGTGAGTGACGAGCTGCAGGGCTCAATCTCCAACCGGAAGTAATGTCCCCTATTTGGCTTCTTGCGTGGCTTTATATAGTGCAGGGTAGGATGGAATGCATGCCAAGCCAAATACTAGGCCATGCGTGTAAAAAGGAAACAAGACTTGATCTAGCCAATCTTCTTTTCTTCAACTTCGATGAGGAGGAACCACGTGGCTAGGAAGAAATCATTTGGTTTTTTAACTTCCAAAGAAATCTGATGAAATGGAGATATGCCAAGAGAATCATGTGGTCAAAAAGATCCTGGGCCTTGATATTTGGCATTCTCCAAATCTAACACCAAGTCAAAATTGCATGGATGTAGGAGCAAAACCGTTTTAAGATTTTTGACTTGGCCAAAGAAGTCACTTGCATCCTTCCTTCCTCACAGTCTCTAATCAAGTCCACATCCAATAGGCTTGACTCCAAATGGGCCAAGAATTCATAATTTCCTGCAAAAAGGTCCTCGCACACTAGGATGAGAAATTTATTAAAATTAAATAAAATAAATGCAAGAACAAAATAAAATAAAACTAAAAGGGAAACAAAAAGGTATGAAATAAACCCCAAATGATGTGTAAAATATTCACACATCAAATATCATCTACATCTTCGATTTTGACTCATTTCTTTGATTTTTCAACATCTCTTGCCTCTTTATCCATGTATCTGGTTTCTCCAGTAACTAGATCTTACAACTTCTGCATTTCATGGGCAGCTTTCTCCATATCGGCTCACATATCTTTTTTCGGATCCTCGAGTTGTATAGTCTCATCCGCCAACAATTCAGAGAATAAACCACCAAGTTCCTTTTTCTTTTTCAATAATCATGGAACATGAAACGCATAGTCACTGTTATATGGTTTTTCCAAAAAACCAGTTCTCATTTCCTGATAATGGTTTCTCCTGAAATCAGATCTTCTTCGCTTTCGCCTTTTTACCTTTCTGATGATATAAACTTCTCTTGAACATGTGCTCATTTGCTAGTATGCTTAGTGTTCGTGTGTGAGTGTTATGATTGCACTGTACTAATTTATGAGTATGCTTGAACATATAAGACAAATATATGAAAGTAAGGTTTATGCAGCAACCAAATAAGCGTAGAAAAATAAGGCAAAGGAAGATACAAAGTTCAAGCCTGATTTTAATGAAATGATCCTCCTTGAGTGGCTTTGTAAAGAAGTCTTCAGGTTGATTCTCACGTCTAGAGATCACTTCATTTGAGTCGGTTTAGCTTTTCTTGCATGGCCAAGACCCAAGTTTCGTCAAAGATTTCCTCTTTTTTCATTTTTGGGTTCCATTTGTGATAGGAAGGCAAGATGTGAGTTAACATTGCGCAATGAGGATCTTGTAGTTACTCCACTTGTGATGTCACCAAGAATGTCCTCAATTGAATGCCCTTTGGGCACTCGAATATCACCAAGAGTGTGTTTTGAAGTGGATCCTTATTCTGCCACATTTGGTTTTTCACCAACCATGCGTGGTAGCACATCTGGTTCCTGAGGAGGTAATTGTCAATTCAGGAAGTTCCTCCTCTTGTTCTCCAGATTAGCATGTTGTGACATGTGGTTGGTCTTCCGGTGCAAAATCTGCATCTTGAATAATCATCTGTTTCCCAAATCGACATGCTCGACAAGTGATTTCTTTCTCATACTTCAGCTTGGGTAGTTCCTTTACCAACTCCTTTGTGGGCAGCCTTGAGATGAGATCAAGGTTGGCATGTCCTAGCCTTCGATGCCATAGTATAGGAGTCTCTATTCTTACACTTGAACACTTAAACCCATCGTTAGAAACATCATTCAAAGATATAGAGTAGATATTCCCTTTTTTGGTTCCTGTAAAAACCATATCTTTTGCATCACCCGTGCTAACTGAACACTTAGATGCTTCAAATGTTACCTCATAACCACTATCACATAGTTGGCTAACACTTAACAGATTATACTTAAAATTGTCAATAAGTAGGACATTCTCAATAGAAGGGTTAGAATCAATATTACCAAAACCAAAGATTTGCCTTTTGGATTTATCATCAAAAGTCACCTTTCCTCGGTCCTTCCTAGTTAAGTATGAGAACATGGATGATTTACCAGTCATGTGCCTTGAACACCCACTGTCTAGTATCCATTCATCCCCAACAACCTGCCAAAACAATCAAGTTTTAGGTACCTAAACAACTTTGGGTCCTTCAGGGTTAGATCTAGTTCCTTTCGAAACCCACATATATTTCACATGGCAATTTCTTATTCTAAACATGCATGTTCTAATGCCAGGACCAATCTTACCTTAGTAATGACATGTAATGTTAGGTGCATGATAATGTGTATGCATGTTCTTCCTAGAGGTGTATCCGTATGTGTTTCTTCGATATTGATATGGTTGCTTTCTATATTCTGGTTTGTCAACAATCAGAACTTGTCTAAAGAACTTCCTCATCCTATTTGGTTTGTTAACAACCAAATTTTGGTTTCTGTTACATGCTTGAGCTAGGAGTGGCAATTTTCACAGAGTTGTATGATTTGTTATAAACCCTATGTGAAGTGTCTGGTTTATATGGCATACTAGAATCAGCTCTAACAAATTTCACAAAATGATTTAGTTTGTCAAAAACCACATCTGTAGCACCTATTCCTTCTTTTTGTACTGAGTGCCTTTGCTGACCTAGCAGAAGATTTAGACTATTTGTGCCTCTAGTAAATTTCTTAAGAGAATGTTTTAGATCATCAACACTTTTCTTTAACATGTCATTATCTTTAAGCAAGTTAACACATGTAGCAATATTGCATGCAATCTTCCTTTCAATCTCATCATGAGCATTTTGAATCGCAGCGTTTCCAACTTTCAGAGTTTCACAAGATTTCAGTACTTCACTATGAGCAAGATCAAGTTTTTCATATGCATTTTTATGTGTTTTAGCATCATATTCAAGAATCTCAATTCTTTTCTTATATGCAATGTTCTTTTTAAGTGCTTGTATATACTTTTCACTGAGGACGAGGCTCCGCTACCAATTATAGGCCCAAAAGTGCCTAAGAGGGAGGGGGTGAATTAGCCTTGGAAACATTTTCCGAACTGAAAAATTTGGTTTTTTGCGCTACCAAATCTTTTGCGGAAAGATTTGGCTTCTGTTATACCAAATCTTTCAAGCACTTAGCGAGTATATGGAACTAGAAAGCAAATAAAGAGAGAGTAGGAGAGAGTGAACACAGATGATTTAGAGTGGTCCCCCCTCACTAGGTACTCCACTATCAAAAGGACCCTCCTTCAGGATTTCAAACTCTCACTATCCTTAAGCTTTTCTAGGCTAAGCTCAAACCTTTACAAGCTTTTCACAGGCCAAGCTCTAACCTACCCTCAAATCTAGTCCCAGACTTGAGTATCTACCAAATCTAAACCAAGACTTGCTTACACACAACCCTGTTGTTTGGTTCTTACAGAAACCAGATTTTGAACAATTGTAAGCACTAGTATAAACTCAGATATTGCTCAATGGCTGGGGTTATATTCCAGAGGTGTAAACGTCCCTCTTTATAGAATCTGAGTGTGGAGGATAAGCTCCTGCAACGGCTCCCTTGTACTTCAGTTGACTTCAGTTCGTTAAAGCTTCAGTTTGGTGCCGTTATGCATGTCAAATCCTTGGTTGCAAAGTATTACCAAAACTAGAAAGATTGGACCACCTTTTGAAGTTGAGTAGGAGTTAGGTGGGAACATCTTCTGCACTTCCATAAAGTCTTCCCTCTTACTTGTTCACCAATTCAAACCATTGGAAGTGGGTTTTAATTGCATGGAAGACCACACGTAACTTGCACAAAAGGTTGAAAGTGACAGCTCGCAGATATGGTTGCAACAAAAACCATACGTCGTGTGTCCAAGATATGGTATCGGTAAAAATCGTATTTTTTTTAAGCGAAAATCAACACAAGCAAAGCTAGCAACACACTTGTAATTTGTTAGTCATCAAAACTAGATAATCAACATGGTTAATCACACTTTAGCATCAAGAGGTGATTGACCCAATTTTTGGTCAACACATGCAACCCAGCCTACCTCTAATGACATTTCCTGTGATGCATCAGAATACTCATCCTCATTGGGCAATTCATCCTCGGCACCCGGGACATAGGTCTTATCAGCCTCTTCTTCGAATTTGCGAACCGATTACTCATCATGAGCAATATCATCCACATATTCCTCATTTCTCTATTTTCTCTTAGTTTGCTTACTTGTACACAAGGAACAAGAAAACCAACGTAAAAGAGTCAACTCTCACCATCCCACGGTCTCTAGTGATGGATAACACCCTTAACAACTTTTAAACCTAAGCCCCTTAGCAAACTTCAAAACCATGCTTCGCTACCAAAACTGTCATGCCCTGTCAAGATATGACCGGCCAAGCACCTGATGCACCCAAATGGTTCCCACAGGGCACCCCAACGCCTATGCCAAACTGTGGGCAGAAGTTAGCCCGAGGGGCAAAAATGCCTAGCGCACAGCAAATATCAAGACGGGCATCACAATATGAAGTATGAAAGTAAACCCACAAGCATTCAGCTTATATTTACATAAACCTTGTACAACAAAATGGGGCACTAGATGTATCAATTTCTAGCCAATTTGTCCAAGCTTATATACACTAGGTGAATCTAAGTTTGGCTAAGTACCCATCGCTACAAAATATGCCTCTCGGGCCTTCCCACACCAGTTACCCGTGCTCTCCTAGCCCTGAAACAAAGGGAGTGGAAAAAGGAAAGGGGGAGGGAGTTGAGTCCATGACTCAATAAGAAGGTGGTCATACAAGGCATTAGCAATGACACACACAAGCGGCAAATAACATCCAACAACCAAACAACTCATGTCACCGTGTTCAGCCCACGGGTAAGCTATCGTGGAGCTGTACCAAGCCTACCAGCATGGTCTGGTGGCCCTACCAACGTGTTTCTCCTTAGCCCTCTGCCTTATGTACGAGGCATAACCGATTGGCCACCAGAACAATACATGGCGCCAGGCACAACACCACCATCATCTCATTGATGGTGTAGCCTAAGAGCACTGCGAGGTCCATCTTCTTATACTATCTCATGTAAATGCCATGATGCAAATGGGATGCATGAAATGCAAAACCCAAATACCGGACTCATCTCAAGCCAAGGCATATCATTAAACATCTCAACATCACTATTGCACCATAGGTTTCGTCAATAAGCAATTGGGACATCCATCAAGCCAATGACCACCACAGCCATCACACAAGTATGCAACCAAACTTACTCAAAATCAGGCCTCACTAGGCCCTTCTCCTTCCTATGGTGCTCCTTTGGTTCTAGCACCTGCCCACACGCAAAATCACTTTAACAACAGGCAAAATAGTATTTAGACAACAAATCATCAATAAGAAGCATGTATGTATAATTCCTTGTGCATTGGTGCGCCTATTGGCTCACCAGTTGGCCAGCCAGGTGACCAATGGTGCACTAGTAGGGTCAAGTGCGCATTTGGCGCACCAATTGGCCTCCCAAGGGGCCAATTGTGCACCAACATAGCCAACTCCCACTCCTTCAACAGCCCTCTCACATTCTAATACTTAACATCCTTGCCCTAAACCTCCCTTCAAGATCAAATTTGTGCACTATTCAAGCCAATATGATTTACTATCAATTGGCTAGCCAATTGATACTAAATCATACCAAAATTCTATCCTAAGTCACTTACCCCTTCTTGTGTGCAAGATGCTTGGGAGAACCTTAAGAATGGCTGAGTACTTCTTCCCTGAGTGTTTTTCATGTTTTGGGCACAAATGAAGGGTGAGGTGCTTGCTTGGGTAGATAAGGCTAAGGCAAGCAGGTGACTAAGCAGAGACTTGCTGCCTTAGCACCAAAATCTGCCACCTTGCCTAAGCAGCTCTCCACCTCATGCTTACTTCCCACCTCCTACTTGTTTTCCAGCCAACAAAACTCAGCCAACATACCCCATACTTAGCCCATACTTGATCCTCAATTAGCTTTCTCCAAGCACTTAGCACACATTAATCGGTAATTAAGACTAATCATGCACTAATTAATCTAATTTAGCATATGGCTAGCCAACTGGAACTAATGGCTAGCCAACTGAGGTCAACAGGAACCAACTGAGACCGACACTCATCCAGCATTCTTTCTCATCAAGTAAATACTTTAAGCTTCAAGTATACAGGTTATCACATCTACTAAGCAAAGCGACGTGGGATTTAGAAACGTCACCACAAGCACAAAGCTATAAGACACACGCCCCGTATCAACAATGCTCAATGCTTTGTTTTTGAACAAATGTGAATAATTTCTTTTCTTTTAGCTTATCTAATCACAATCACGTGGTCCATTACGCTAAAGATTATGTCAAACTTAAAAAGTTACATTTCAAATTCATTTTGGATTAAACCTTTATTATATCAACTTAGTGTCCAAATCTTGCCAACTATAAACAAACTTCTAGTTATTCTATGACAAACTCATTATTCTAGCCTTAACTAAATGTGTTGATTTAGAACGGATGTCTGCTCAATCCGAAGGAAATTATGCAGAAGCTTTTACAGAATTATTATGAAGCTATGCGACTAGGCCTAACGGGAATGAGCAACGACGAAATGACACGAGAATACTAAAGTTACAAAATTAGTATGTTACTCAAAATAATATTTTATTCACAAGAAAAAAAGAGACAGTATGTCAGTATCAAAGACAACGAATTAAGGAAAAAAAAAATGCATGTAAAAAAAAAGACAACGAAGTAAGGAAAATAAATGGTTAAAAATATTTTATGCCACGCAACTTTGAAATTTTGCTTAGTATTGTCCCTTAAGAATTTTTTTGGCAATTCATGTCCTCTAAGTTTGGTGAAATGAGTTAAAGTCGTCCCACTGGCCTAGGTTACCAGGTAAAGGCTGACGTAGCAACAAAATCAAAAGGGAAGAAGGACCTTTTTGGTGCTAAACCTTTATAAAGTGTCAGATAAGTCCTAAACATTACATTGAATTAATAAATTTAGTCCTAAATGTTGACCAAAAATTTGTTAATTATCTCTTAATGCTAAATTGTGATTTAACCATGTTTAATCATGGTGAATAATTAATTTTGATGACTAACAAATTACAAGTGTGCTTTGAGATTTAACCATGTTTAATCATGGTGAATAAATAATTTTGATGACTAACAAATTACAAGTGTGCTTTGAGCTTTCCTTGTGTTGATTTTAGCTTACAGGAGGAATTTTGGTTGTCGTTAAAAACCATATTTCGGAAACAAGCCAGATGGTTTTTGTTGCAACCATATCTGCGAGTTGTTACTTTCAACCTTTTATGCAAGTTGCGTGTGGTCCTCCAAATAATTAAAACCCACTTCCAACGGTTTGAATTGGTGAACAAGTAAGAGGGAAGACTTTATGGAAGTGCAGATGATTTTACCACATAACTGCTACTCAACTCAAGAAGGTGGTCCAAACTTTTCATATTTGGTAATACTTTGCAACCAAGGAGTTGATATGTCGCAACAGTACCAAACTGAAGCTTTAATGAAGTGAAGTTAGCTAGGAGTTCAAAGAGCTGTTGCAGCTGCTTTCCCCCCCACTTAGACTCTATAAAGAGGGTCCATTACACCTCTAGAGATTCATCCCAGCTATTTTGCAAAATCTGAGTGTATACTTGTGCTTGAAATTTTGGTATCAGATTTGGTTTTTTCTGCTTACATTGCGAAACACATTCAAAGGTTTATTTGTAAGTAAGTCTTGGATTAGATTTGCTAGGTACTCAAGTCTAGGATTAGATTTGAGGGTAGGTTAGAGCTTAGCCTGTGAAAAGCTTGTAAAGGTTTGAGCTTAGCGTAGAAAAGCTTGTGTTTGTAAAGGTTAAGGTTGAACCCACAAAAACCTAAGGCATAGTGAGTGTTTGAAATCCTAAAGGGAGGAATTTTTAGGTAGTGGAGTACCTGGTGAGGAGAAACCACTCTAAATCACTTGTGTTCTTTCTCTCTTACTGATAGGCGTCTCACTATCCGCAAAGGATCCTGCAAGTGCACAGGGTTGTTGTAGTACTTTATCAAGGTCATATCCACAGGGACTGGGTTGAGCCTGTTACTTCTTAATTAGATGAATTAGGCTTGAAACAATTAAACATAAGTAATTTTTGGGTGAATCCAAATTGAAACTTAAAATAAGCAAGATAATAAAAAGTAACAGCACTATTAAAGTAGGAAAAGATCAAATTTAGTGAAGTCTTAGGCATCTGAGGTTCACATGCCCTGCTTTCATGCTCTAAATTGCTCAACAGCAATATAACAGGCTGAGCCTGTTGACGCCCTGTGTTTAATGAGAAGTCCTGAAGGGGCTCCCAACCTAGTGTACTGCCAACGACTTTGATCTTATTGATAGTTCCCCAAGCTTCCATCTACCCCCTGTCACTAGAATAGAAGTCTACTTAGGGGTGAAGTTTAGTGTTGTTGCTAAGTACCCACAGTCTCTCGCTATCTTCTTTCTAACGGTTAGGGAGTGAAGGCTTACTATTGTTGGTCTAGCACACTTGGCTTCTCCTTTCGGTCCTTCACCAAGCTACTACTTGATTAAAAATAGGCCTCTGAATAGTCAATCAAGAATCAGATTAAAATGGTATTATCTTCTCGACTGTGCCGCAACAGGCTGAGCCTGTGTTGTGTCTGTTAACAACACAGAATCAATTATAAAAACCAGTTCTTATAGGCAATCTCGACCTATACTGCACCCATTTGTTTTCACTCACAGGTGCCTCCCGAGATTCTCACTCATCCAAATGCTTTTGCATCGGTCATACCAAGGGGATTAAGGGTTGGTGTCGGGACTAATTCCTTAATAAATTCCTAACTTCTGTCAAAAGCCAGAAAATAAGGGTTGGTTGTTATTGTTCCAGCAACTATGGTTTCACCTTTCGGTCCTTCACCTAGCTACTTGTAATCGTGCATGGGTTTGATCAAGAGTCAGACATGGAGAAAGTTTGCAACAACAAAAACAAGAAGTCGGGTTAAGAACATAAGATGAGCAATTCATTACATAAAAAACAAGGACATGCTACACCCCTTCAACTTAAGAGGGCTTGTTTAGTTTATAATTTGAATTACAAAAACAAAAGGGGTAAAGGTTAGCATAAGGATTGAAATAAACTAGAGGCCAGGGATAACTCGATTTCTGCCTAGAAAAGGCTGCGGAATCGTGTTTCCCCTTGAACCCCTATTTTAAAACTTCTGCAGTTTTAATGGTGTTTGATCGATGCTGAATTCAATGCTCATTTCCTCATCCTTCTTCCTATTTATAGGTGCGGATCCTTTTCTTCTCTCTTCTCAACTTGCTGGAAGGTATGGGAGTTGGGCAAGTTGGATTTCAGTTGCTCATCATGTTCCTCAGGATAAGGCGCAATGGGAAGTGTGCCGATAGACTGAATTCTTCAGATCTGCAGGTTTAGAAGAATTTTAGGGGGGGGGGGGGAGGTGGTGGGAGATAATTCTTTAAGTGGAATATTCTCTAGGCGTAATGATTATTGCCTCTCTCCTTTACAAAAAGTCTTCTGAAATACTCAGGGTATGATTGCAGGGTTGAAAGTTCTACAAGTGGCGAAACTCTGCAAGTGGCTGAATTTTATATTCTTTCTTTGCTTTTTTGGTTATCTGCAGATTCCACAGGCTGAGACCATGGTGGGCCTGTTTGCAATCTTTCATGGTTTCCTCATGCAATTGATTTCAGCTTCTCTTGCGATTGGTGAGGTGACATAGGGGCTCTATGAATCAAGGTAGTGATAGTGGAATCCAGTGGATAATTGGTAGTCAGAGGAGGATTCGTGGCCTTTTGTTGATTCTATAATGAGCAACAAGCTCTGGAAATTCCAAAACAGGCTCAGGCTGTGCAGAGGCTGTTTCTTTGAATTCTTCAGCAGAATCCTCTAAAATTCTTCGAAATGCACCTGGAATCACTAATCATACAGTAAGGGATTGAATTTAAAGGAATATGATGAAATAGTGCATAGTAAGGCTTAAAATCATGATAAAATGGGAGCAAAGATATCTAAAATCATGCCTAAAACTATGCATATTTCATGTGCATCACTTACTCCCCTTACTCGCATTCTTGCTTCAAAACACTCACCAAGCGTTATCAAGATTTGGTATCACAAAAACCAAATCTCTTCTGCCCGAAAAAGTTCAAAGCCTAATTCACCCCCTTTTAGGCGCTTTTGGGCCAACAATTGGTAGCAGAACGTGGTTCTCAGTTCAAAGGAATAAAATCTAGGGACAAAGATCATGGGTTTTGAGGGTACAAGTGTCAACAACGCACCATACTTAGATGGGGAAAACTTTGATTATTGAAAGTTTCGGATGAAAATCTTTCATGAAGGGAAATATATTGAGATGTGGCATATTGTGCAAAATCCTTACAACAGACCTACAGGGGAGATGCTGTAAGTAACCGGGCATGCAAACTTGACAATCAAAATACAGTAGAAAGACCCGGTACTCATGGAGGATTCATGTGAAACAGAGTAAACCGAATAACAAAATTTCGTACCTGGTTTGGTTGAGATCTTTCACTCAACTGATGATACGAATCAGCAAGAACCGGACAGAAATCCGACTCCTCTATGGTATCCACATGAACCGTTGATGACTGCTAGCAACCATTTCACGATCATTAACTCGAGCACTCTCGAACCGCAGTGCTAGCTGCAGAATTTCCGAGAGCAAGAGAGCCTAGAGTGTTTTTCTCACAACTCTTGTGAATATGTGTTTGTGTGTTGAGCTCTAATCAATCTTCTCTTACTTCACACTCTTACATATATCACACATATGTTTACATGTTAGTTAATATAGAAAATGGCCAACCAATCATACATACATCTTACAATGCATAATTGTGTCTTCCATTATCTATACTTTAGTCAAAAATCATGTACATGATCATGTCTCCACTAACTCAATTATATATATCAATATATATATAAAACAACACATCCTTTCATGCCTTTGGGACAATAATTCAGGTGCAATAATTCTGGTAACTATTGAACCAAACCAACCCAAACGACCCGGTCCAACCATAGTCCAACCATGGTCTAACCACTAGCTCAAATACCCGGTTGAACTACGGTCCAACCATGGTTTAACCACCAGCTCGAATCAACAGTTCTAAGTGTGTGACCCTGTAGGCACTTGTAATGTTTGGCAATAATTGTAAACTCATTTACAATTATAAACAATGAGCAGCGTCTAGCAACACATCATTGCTACCCAAACGACAAGATCAGTACTGATTCACTATTCCTCGGCAACATGTCAACGTCCTTTCGTCAGATTATCATGATTAAACAGGAGACATGGAATAAGTCAATCTCGTATATGTTTAATCTAAGTTTCTAGATCCCCGAGTTAACTGTGGAAAGCGGATACTAATGATATCACCATATCACATAATCCGAGCATGGCCATGCATTTACAGTTCAACTCTATCAAGAGGCCCATCTGATAATATACCCGTTATATGGGTTGGACGAATCCCATCTTGATCATACAAAACCCACTACACATTATATCATATACCCAATGATGTTAGAACTCATGCCTCCTTGTTTCATTTCAGGGTTTTGATAATGACAAACCTTGGCTCAATTGATGACAACCTTGAAGCAAAAAGAAATCAAGCAAACAAGTGCTCAACCAAAGTGATCAAGAATTCAAGAGAAGATATGATCAAGAGTTGAAGTGCAAGAAGAGCAAGAGAAGTTAGGACCCATTTGTACAAGGGTTTTGATAATGACAAACCTTGGCTCAATTGATGACAACCTTGAAGCAAAAAGAAATCAAGCAAACAAGTGCTCAACCAAAGTGATCAAGAATTCAAGAGAAGATATGATCAAGAGTTGAAGTGCAAGAAGAGCAAGAGAAGTTAGGACTCATTTGTACAAGGTAAAACACTCAACTTCTCTTAGGCATTGGCTCAAACAAAACAAATTTCACTCATACATTTCATAGCATGCTTTCAGTCATACAATTGTATTTTGAGTTTAAAACATCGATGTTGTCCTCAAAAACATCGATGTTCTGTGTTTTCAAGTCTTTCTCAAAATTTGGCAGAAG
>JAKUCV010000523.1:0-40368 GCA_028386065.3 Turnera subulata | reverse complement strand
TTTTCCCCAAAATCGAACCTAGGGTTTTAGGTTCAATTTTGGGGATTTCGGATTTCTATGAGAATAGAAGGAAAAAGATGAGGAGAGAGTGCTGAGAGGGAGGTAATAAGATGATGGGAAGAAGAATTTTCGAAAAAAAATTGAAGGAAATGGCCTGTGAATCGATCGTCAGAGGATGGGTGTGAAGGATTGTTTCGATACCTGGAGAGGAGACGAGAGGAGAGGAAGGAGGGTATGGCTGCGTCGGGTGAATTCGAAGGAAATTTGGCTTTTTATTAGGCGGGGATAGTTTGGGAATAATAATTTTTGAGTAGGGACATACTCGTCCATAAAATTCAAACCCCAACCCACCAAACCCGAACCCCAGCTCTCGGCGAGGGTGCAAAATCCCGGGTTTCGGACGCTCAAACCCGCAACCTGGGGTTCCAAAACCAATCCCCAACCCCAACCCGCGGTCCTTTTTGTCCAACCAAACACCGGGTTGGGTTTGAAACCCAAACCCTCCCCCCAAAACCCCCCAACCAAACGCAGCCAAAGTGAATTTTAGTTCAGATTGAACTACATATATTTTGAACAAATCATACACGTGCCAAATTAGTATTCTAGTAATTCCATATGTTTATTTTTTCCTCATTTTCGTTCCTGAAAATTAGTTTTCAGAATTTATAATTCTTGAATGTCTAAAAACATGACAAATTAGTGTACTAATAATTTCTATTTTTTTCGTAATTTAAAATTTTAAAATCTAAAAACATGTCAAATTATTAGTCCATGATAATTAAATAATTTTCACAATTTTATCCTCATTTCTATTTTTAAAAAATTATTTAAGGTTTTGCTTGGGAGCATCAACACCATCACCTTTCTTCGTCTTCAGCAAACCACGCCGACACACCACTGACAGTCACCCAAGAAAACGTCCACCACCGACTCGAGCACTGTTTCCATCAATTCCTCCTCCCTCACGTCCCTCCCTCGTCGTTTCCTATCGCACCACCGCCCTCGAGCCGCAGCCGCCTTCGCCAAGCGAGCCATGTACGATAAAGTCGAGCCACACCGCCTCCACCGTCACCTGCTGCAGCTGTCCGCACCACATCAGGTGCTTCAGTTGCTTTGCACCGCCTCCTATTTTGGATGACGCCGCTATCTACAACTCGCCGCCGCCCTGCTCGTCTTTCTCGCGTTGTTGTTGGAGAGTCAGCGGTGAGTTCACTCACCCAGTTTACGGGTCATCTTGTCCAGCTGGGTTGGACCCTTTGTAGGACGAAGGGCTTTTTAATATGCTTTCAGAATTTTATATTCAAATGAGAAAATTATTTTCCAAAAATAGAAATGAGAAAAAAAATAAGAAAAGTATTTAAAAATTATGGGCTAATAATTTAATATGTTTTTAGAATTTTAAATTATAAACTCAGAAAAAAATTAGAAAAAAATTCAGAAAACAATTTAAAAATTACTAGGATATTGATTTGTCATGTTTTTAGACTTTCAAGAATTATAAATTCTGAAAATTAATTTTTGAAAATGAAAGTAAGCAAAAAATAAAAGTATAGAATTATTAGAACACTAATTTGACATGTATATGATTTGGCCAAAAGATAAATAGTTTAATTTGAACCAAAATTAACTTTACGACTGAATTTGTTCATTTAACGTAATGTTTAGGACTTAATTGACACTTTATAAAGCTTTAGGACCAAAAAAGCCCTTCTTCCCACTTTGATTTTGCTACCAGGTCTGCTTTTACCGGGTATCCCAGGTCAGAGGGACGATTTTAACCGGTTTCAGCAAACTTAGGGTATAATAATTGCCGAAAAAATTATTAAGGGATAAGATTAAACAAAACGTCAAAACATTTTTTAACCGAAAATGAATGTAAAAAGAAGAAGAAAGAGCTCTTCTTATAATTTTTCTTTTATTGTTATTATTTACATAGGTCATGTTCTGAATTGAACTGATTTTTTTTGAAACAACTGTCATTTTCATTTAGTAATAAAGCCTGGCTTCCTCATGCGCAAAGCGATAAAACTCAAGCTCTATTTCTCTCCCTATGAACAAAACACAACCTAGCAAAATTAAACTCTCTAAGCGTGGCCTTGATGCGCACAACCACAACCTCTATACTCCAATCAATGGCACTCTCATCCACTGCCTGAACTGCATCAACCAAGGCCTTAGAATCAAATTCAAATACCAGTCGATCCAGCCCTAAAACTTTCGCTGGCATAACACCAAGTCAAAAACTCCAGTCCTCCCCAACTAGAGTCGTATCACACACTCTAGTTCCCAAGATATTATCCACAATCCTACCCTTCTCATCCTGTATCACAGTTGTCATACCCATGCTAACATCCATAGAAACAAAAGAACAATCAGTATTTACCTTCAACCACCCAGAGGGAGGTGGACATCAGCGCCTCTCCTCTCTGGTCAACACTTCAGAGCTTACCATAAGGCTCGATTGTCGCTCCAAAAGTAGCTTGTTAGATAATCGCATTGCTCTATGAATGGTCCTTAAAGGATCAATAGGACCGTTTCCAAACACCGCATGGTTTCTGCTCTTCCAGATTTCCCAATAGAGACATGCTAAAGATTCTAGTAGCATGCTTGATAGTTTCATTATCTCCTTCACACAGTTTGTAGACATCAAAATCCACAATCCCCCGTCTCTTGAGACAAGCCATAGTGGGGTAGGCATTAGGCACCACTCGCCATAGAAAGTGTTGGACCTTTGGAATGCACCTCAACTTCCAGATGCTTTGTCAATCAAACACGGTAGAGGATGTGGCTTTAGCATTCTCATCCAGTCTAGCTTTACACAAATGCTCATAACCTTCCCTTACCATATATTGACCACGTCTATTAAAGTGCGATAATAGTCGATCTTCAATTGATGGAATCCCCATCGATACAAGAGCAATGGCTCTAGCTTCCTCAGAGGAGAATAATTGGTGTAAAAGATTAATATCCCAGGAGCCCTGATGGCATCAAGAAGATCACGAACTTGAACCAAATCCCAATATGGAGGCCTTGGAGAATGTAGTATAAAACCTTCGAAAGACGGCGCCCATGGATCCTCCCATATTCTCACCGTTGATCCATTATTAATATTCCACCAGAGCCAATCTGTAATCACGTCTCTCCCTTGCATTAGACTGCGCCAGGCCTATGAAGAAGTACACCCCTGATATGCCTCCAGAAAAGAAGAATTCGGAAAGTGCACTCCCTGCACCACATTTGCCCACAAAGCATCTGGCTGCATGACTAATCTCCATACCTTTTTTTCCCAGAAGCGCCGAATTGAACAAGCCAAAATTTTAGAAGCCCATACCACCTATCTTCTTAGGCCTTGTCATCTTTTTCGAACTGACCCAATTGATGGATCCTTCCTCTTTTCCGAACTGACCCAACTGATGGATCCTTCCTCTTTATGAGCACCCCACCAAAACTTTCGAACTTAGAGTGAACTTCCTTAACAAAATCTGCAAGTAATTTAAAACACGCCATTGCAAAAGCTAGGATGGCTTGGATTTCAGATATGATAAGAGTTTCACATCCCGCAGATGTGAGAAACCGCCTTTTCCAACTAGCCATTTTCCTGTCAATCTTCCGGACCAGAAACCTCAAAACTTCCTTCTTCGATTGCCCCCATAAAGTGGGAAGCCAAGTACTTTTCCTGATAGTCGGCTATCCGAATCCCCAGCTACTAAACCACCTATCTGTGTAAGCACATTATGTAGGCCCAAAAGTGTCTAAAAGAGGAGGGATGAATTAGGCTTTAAAATTTTTCGGACTGTGAGATCTGGTTTTTGAGAAACCAAATCTCTGTGATGCGAGATAAGTGCTTCGAGTAACAATCGAGTAAGGAAAGCAGAGAGAGAATGACACAAATGATTTAGAGTGGTTCTTCCTCACCAGGTACCTCCATTACCTAAAGGTTCCTTCCTCTAAGATTTCAAACACTCACTATACTTAAGTTTGTAGGGGATCAACCTTAACCTTTACAAACAAAAACTTTTCTAGGCTAAGCTCAAACCTTTACAAGCTTTTCACAGGCTAAGCTCTAACCTTAACGAGCTTTTCACAGGCTAAGCTCTAACCTACCCTAAAATCTAATCGTAGACTTGAGTACCCAGCAAAACTAAACTAAGTCTTGCTTACAGATTACCCCCTTAGAATGTATTTTGCATAGTAAGCAGAAAAACCAGATCAGATACCAAATCTTCTAGCACAAGTAAACACTCAAATTTTGCACAATTGCTGGGATAGTTCTCTAGAAGTGTAAACGATCCCCTTTATAGAATTTGAGTGTGGGGGATAAGCTCCTGCAGCGGCTCCTTGTACTCCAGTTGACTTCAATTCATAAAAGATTCAGTTTGGTGCCGTTGTGCAATGTTAACTCCTTGGTTGCAAAGTATTACCAATCTGGAAAGTTCGGACCACCTTCTGGAGTTGAGTAGGAGTTAGGTGAGAACATCTCCTGTAGTTCCATAAAATCTTTCCTCTTACTTGATCATCAATTCAAACGGTTGGAGGTGGAATTTAAATGCTTGCAGGACCACACGCAACTTGCTCAAAAGGTTGATAGCGACAACTTGCAGATACGGTATCGATAAATACCATAGGTCGTGTGTCTGAGATATGGTATCAGCAAAAACCATAATTCTTCCTGTAAGCGAAAATCAACACAAGCAAAGCTAACAACACACTTGTAATTTGTTAGTCATCAAAACCAGACAATCAACAAGGTTAATCATAGTTTAGCATTAATAGATGATTAATCCTAATTTTTGGTTAACAATCTCTCTCTTTTTTATGATGACAAATTTGTGTTGATTTTTCATGTAACAAGGGTTCAAAAATATTCTCATATTTTCTCGAGCTCCCTTGTTTTGTTGCTCCCCTTTTTTAAAACATTTTTGTAATTCAACAAAGATAAGTGTAGGAACTCATATGAGAGAGATGCATCTCTGGTCTGAAGAGGAAATGAGGAGAGCAAAGTTTGATGCTCAAGCTAAAAATGCTCTCGTGTGTAGAATCAGTGAGAGCGAGTTTCAAAGGATCAAATCCTTTGAAACTACTCATGATATATGGAGGTTATTGTGCATTACTCATGAAGGCACAAATCAGGTTAAGGAATAAAGGCTCAATCCCTTGATGCGAGAGTATGAGTTATTTCAAATGGTTCCTGGAGAAACCAATCAAGCAATAGATACTCGCTTTACTATACTTTGCAACAATCTTTCTACTCTTGGAAAAGGGGTTTTTGGTACGGATAGTACCCATATTTTATGGTTTGAGACAATCATGTACCTAAACTTTTTACCGAGACATTTATGTGCCTGGACTTTTAACGAGCAGGTCAGTCATGGGTCTCGGGCTGGTTATCTGCTGACCTGGAAGCTGCCCAAAATTAAGCTGCTGCCCGTAACTCAAAACGACGTCTTTCACCACAAAATGACGTCGTTTTCACATCCACATGGCAAAGGCGGATCCCACCCATTTCCTAATACCTGACCCAACTACCAACCCGGTTTTACCCTTAAGAGGTTCAACCGAACCAAAATAAGATATTCTACACAACAAAAAATTGTTTTTCTTTTACAAAATAAGGTAAAAAAAATTATTCAACAATTTTCTTTTTACAGAAAAAGGAAAAAAAGAATTTTACTCAACAAAAAAATAGTTTTTTACAAAAAATGAAACACAGATTTCTACTCAAAGAAATTATTTTTGTTTTAAAAAATGCAAAAAAGAATTATACTCATACCCAGACTTTTTTCGGGCAGGTCAATTACCTCTTATTAATTAATAATATGTGAAAATTAATAATTTTTAGAATCCAACGAAAACTTACTATTTCTTCCATCTTTTTTTTTTTTTAGGAATTTTTCAACTCTTTCTTTAATTTGACAAAAACTTATAATTAATCAAAGAGTTTTGTGTGTATTATTAAAATTAAAGGGAGATGGAAAGACTCCTCACATGACGAGAAAGAAAACCGGCATAATTGTTCACTAATCCTAATATTTCATCCTCTATTTAATTTTATTATCCTACTTTTTCTCTTAATCCTCCCTTAATCCTTCTCTTAATTTTTCTAATCAATTAATTTTTTAAAATATAAAAATTAACCAGTACCTGCAAAAACTCAACGAGAGCAGCAAATCTTATTATCCTACTTTTCCTCTCAATCCTCCCTTAATTCTTCTCTTAATATTCTTATCAATCAACTTTTTAAAAAATAAAAATTAACCAGCAGAGCAAAAACTCAACGAGAGCAACACCACCATAACAACAACCACCACCACCACCACCACCACCACAACAACAACCACCACCATCACCACCACCACCACCACAACAACAACCACCACCATCATCAACACAATCACAACCAACACCATCACAACCTCCACCACCACCATCTCCACCAACACCACCATCTCCACCAACACCATAGCCACAGCCACAACCACGACCACCATCACCACCTCCACCAACCACCACCACCACCACAATCGCCACCACCACCATCTCCACCAACACCACCAGAATCAAAACCACAGCCACAGCCACAACCACCATCACCATCACCACCTCCACCAACAACCACCATCATCTCCACCAACACCACCACAACCAAAATCACAGCCGCAGCCAAAGCCACAACCACCATCACCACCTCCACCAACCACCGCCACCACCACTACCCTCCCCTGCCAAAAATTCACCAGACCTTCACCTCCCAAGATTCCCCTTTCTCCACCAATCACCACCCCAAGACCCCTCCCCTAACCCTTGTTGTGACCGATTCCACCCCCCTCCCCTGCGGCCACCATTAACAGACATCGACTCACTGCCATTGAGTTTGAGTTGTTTTTTTTGGTGCTAATCATCGTTAAGTTTGAGTTGTTCTTAGTGAAACATAATTGATGGAGGGTATTTTTTTTGGTAAATAATTGATGGAGAGATTGAAGACGTGATGCAGAATTGATGGAAATTGCCACAAATGTTTTGGAACATCATGTTGTCGATTGTTTTCCTTATCCTATATTTTTTTCTTTTTTTAAATTTTTGTTTTTTTAATAAAAGTTTTTTGGCATTTTAAAGTAACAAAATAAATTATATTAGTGGTATGGTTAATATTTTGCCACGTGTGCACATTTATGGTTTAAAATTTCTAAACCATGGTAGAACCGGTAAGGAAAATTGGGTTAAGTTTTTAAGATAGCGGGTGGGACCCACACCTGCCACGTAGACAATAAACGATGTTGTATTACATCAATACGACGTCGTTTTGAGCCACGGGCAGCTGCCCAATTTAAGGCAACTTCCAGGTCAGCAGATACCCAGCCCAAGACCCATGACTGACCTGCCTGTTAAAAGTCCATGTACATAAATGTCTCGGCAAAAAGTTTGGGTACATGATTGTCTCAAACCATAAAATATGGGTACTATCCGTACCAAAAACCCCTTGGAAAAGTGATGACACATAGAGAAAAGGTTGCAAAGATTCTGAGGTCACTTCCCAAAGAATGGGAACCTAATGTGACGGCCATTGAAGAAGCTCAAAACCCAAATTTCCTTTCTTATGATGAGCTTATTGGGAAGCTTATTTCCCACGGTGACAAGATTGTTGAACCAAAAACAAAAGATGTTGCTTTGAAGGTGCAAGAGCCATTTGATGGTGATGATAGCGACTCCGATGTAGCTCTTCTTTCTAGAAAATTTTCAAGATATCTTAAGATGAAGAAGCAGCTTAAAGGAAAGAAATCTATGGATGTGATGGCTGATGAGCCTAAGAAGGAACCCTTGGTGTGCTTTGAGTGCAATCGACCAGGACACATCAAATCAGAATGTCCTTAATAAAAGAAAGGAAGATTTGGTTTTTCAAAAACCAGTGGAAAGAAAGCGATGACCGCTTGGGATGATTCTGATTTCTCCAACGATTCTGACATGGAGGAGGAGACAAATCCTTGCTTCATGGCATATGAAGATCTGAGGTAACTGATTCCACTGACTTCAATCTTGATGAATTACTTGAAGCATTTGATTAGTTGCATGTTAAATATACGCAAGTTCTTAGGAAAAACAAAAAAATTAAGAAGAAGATTGATTTGCTTGAGTTTGATGAGGAAGTCTATAAAAATGAAAATGAGAAACTTAAGCTTGCTAACTCTGATGTTGTGAAAATCTATGGTGATTTAAAAACTGAGAAGTTTGCTTTAAAGAATGCATATGATGAACTCGAAAAGAGTTTTACTTGTAAGAGTGATATGTGCAATGTGCTAATAAAAGAAAAGGATGATCTTGAGAAACATGTCACTGACGAGAAATCTTCTCTTGAGAAATTCACTAGTGGAACTAACAATTTAAACTTGTTGTTAGGACCGCAAAGGCACTCAGCACAAAAAGAAGGAATAGGTGCTACAGATGTAGTTTTTGACAAACCAAATCATTATGTGCAATTTGTTAGGGCAGAATCTAGCATGCCATATAAAACCGACACCTCATATAGGGTTCATAGCAAATCACATATGCCTATGAAAACTACAACCCCTAGCCTAAATATGTCACAAAGACCTAAGCTGGATGGTAACAAACCAAATAGGATGAGGAAGTTCTCTAGATAGGATATGGTTGCTAACAAACCAGATTATAGAAAGCAACCATACAAATTTAGAAGAAACACATATGGATACGCTTCTAAGAAGAATGTGTATATCATTATCATGCACCCAACATTACATATTACTATGAACACCTAAATTTGACCCATGAATATTCTTCTAGTTCAGATTTTGGGTGTGCTCAAACCATAAGATTAATGAGATGATTTAGTCTTTGGCTAAGGCACACATGGAATCTATTTTAGTGGAATGCATATTTTATGAATTGGAGTTTATATGTTTGGACCTTAGGATTAATGAGATGGTTTAATCTTAGGATAAAAATATACTAAAGTATAGTTCAATAAAATATTATCCTATTTTATTTATTTGGGCTTTCTTGTTTATTTTAACCCAATTATAATGAGATAATTTATTTTTGGGTAAAGGATGAGTTTGAGGGCCTAAGTTAGTAACATATGGACTTTTAAGAGTTGAGTAGCCATAAACACATTACATACAGACTAATTTTAGCTCTGATTTTCATGGAAAATCAGAGTTAAATCATCCCCTAATAGTAACTGTGTTCTTGGTACGATTTGGGCACAAAATGGGGACTTAATGTGTAATCAATCAATTAGGAGATGATTGGGGGAGTACTAATCAAGAAAAGAGGTGATTCTGAGTTGATTAGGGGTTAATTACACGGTGGAATCAAATCAGGGAGGAATTAAGGAAAACTGGGAGCGAAAAAGAAAAGAACGGGGGAAACGCGGGGTGCGTGTGATAACATCTAAATGTTAGTGTTTTTATGATGGTTTTGAATGACTTTTACTATGTATTCTTGGTCGATTATGTGTATAATCTTTATATTATTGTGTGTTTTCATGCATTATGTCAATTACTACTTCAATTTTGCTGATTAAGTGTTTTTATCAGGAATGTATCATTTTTATTGAAGAATGGAAGCTTTTTAGCCAAGTTTGGAAACCAGGCCCAATTTAGAAAACTTTCTGCAGTGAGCACAGCCAACTATTTTGAAGATTTCGGGAGTTCTAGGCATCGAAATTAAGTGAGACCAATTAGAGACAAAACTAGACTTCTAGAGATTTCTATGGATTAAATTTTATAATTTGTGAACGTGTCTACAAGGAGTAGTAATTATTTTAATCCAGCCTAGGATGCAGATTTTCCTTTGCCGATCCAGGCCCAGTGCTTCGGCGATAGCTTGAGCTACAGAAGTTCAATTGAAGAGTTCTTTTTAAGGAAAGAAAGCTAAGAGAATTATTTAGAAGTTTGTAGAAGAACCCAATTCCAGTTCGGACGTCTTCTAGGAGTTAAGTGGCGTACAAGTTTCGGGTCAGAAAACAGGCAAAAGTCCTACTAGGAGTGAAAGTCAATAATTCAATTTCCATTCAAAGAAGGAGAGCCCCACCGACTTCCAGCAGCTAAAAACAGTATAAAAGGACCCCTAGGTCGACATATTCAGGAGGCAAAAGTCAGAGGGTGAAGCTCTGCTGAATTGGTTAGTTATTAGGTCACACACACTAGTAGGGTTAAGGTTTTCACTCTTTTGGATCCTCTAGGTGATGCCGAATTTCTTATCCAATTTCAAATGTTATTCCCCACAACAATTCAACGTTTTTCCAGCAGGAATTGAAGGTTTAAAGTAACAGAATCACCAGTCCAATTGCAGCAGAAGTCGTCACCAGAGGAGCACAAGTCGACGCCATCATCACCGACACAAATCGGCTACCCGACTTCACTACTTTCTCTTTTATTCGATTTTGTTTCTGTTTAATTGTTTACTTGATGAATTCTTGTGAGATTTTGATGATTTGCTATTTTATTGTGATGAACTAATTCTCTAATCTAGGATTAGGGATGTAGCCAATTACTTCTATGGTTTTACTATATATGGTTTGATGTTTATTCAATTGATTGTGTTGATTGTTCAATCTATGTGTGCCGAATTTATTATCTACTTTGGATTGATTCTTATTGATTACAACATGCGAGAGCTGCGTGATTTATATGATGATACCTAGAAGAAAATAGATTGATTGATGCTAAAATATGCGAGAGCTGATAGTTTCTTAGGGTTTGATTGATTGTTTTGTGCTTAATGAGTTTAGTATTGATGCTAGGCTATGCGAGAGCTAAGTAGTAATCTTTGCTGAATATTTGATTCAAGATGTGAGAGCTGAGGATTAAGTCATTAGAAACAATTTCCCACAATCACACATCAATAGGAGTAATCGACATCCATGCATAATAAACCTAGACAGTAATTGTGTGAACCCCGATTTCCTATATTGTTTTAGATATTGGTAGAACTTCACTTTAGATTAAGTCTGCGATTTAATTTCTTTTTATTTGTTAATTTCGACATCACTCTTTTATTTGATTTTCCTAGATAATCATAAGTTGTGACAATAGGTAGTACTTATTTCCCTTGTTCCGTGGATCGATCTTGATTAGACTACTACACTACATAGTACACTGTGCGCTTGCAATTAACAATCGTTGCGTTTACTCGTGAGTTATTTGTGTGTCATGTTGTGAATTGATCAAGAATTATAAATTTGAAAAAGTCACGCATAAATAAAGCGCATCATGCTTTTCTGGCGCCGTTGCCGGGGAACAAATGGTTTTAATATTATTGAGATTGCAGCTAGATTACTTTAAGTTTTATTTTTCGCATTTGTTTCTTTTTATTTCTTTTTATTTTATTTAATCGATTTTTGTTTTTCTTTTTGTTATACAGTGTTGTCGATTTTGGTTGATGCCCAAGACGAGACGCGGTGCTTCATCGAGTCCAATTCCTGAGATCAATCCGGAGATCGAGAGAACATTAACAAGCAACTACGCGCGAACAAGCGAAAGCATAAGCAAGTTGTAGAGCCTGTGGAGTTTCTTCAAGACACCGAAATAGAAGAGGAAGCAGAAGTTGTAGCAGATAATTTCGAGATAGTCATCATGGCAGAAGAAGGAAACAAGACATTGCGTGACTACGCAACACCGAGTTTGGATATCGTGCAGTTGAGCATTGCAAAGCCGGCGATCAATGCCAACAATTTCGAACTGAAGATAGCACTCATTCACATGGTGCAACAGGAACAATTTGGAGGCTTGGATAATGTGGACCCAAATCAACATCTACAGACGTTTATGGGGATTTTATGGCATCAAAAGAAGAAATTTCTTGCTGATGTGCGAGAATATTTTTAGGAAGAGCCGTTACTTTTCAAGAGGTACAATGACAATATTATTCAGACATGCATTCCTGAAGATGAAAGTAAAGCAATTCTGGAGCAATGTCATGCCGCACCTTACGGAGGACATTTTGGTGCATGGAAAACTGCCACGAAGGTATTACAATCGGGATTTTACTGGCCTTCGATGTTTTCTGATGCGAAATCTTTTGTGAAGGCATGCGACAAATGCCAAAGGACTGGAAATATCAGCAAAAGGAACGAGATGCTGCAACAAGGAATTCAAGAAGTAGAGCTATTTGACGTTTGGGGTATCGATTTTATGGGGCCATTCCCTGCATCGTTCAACAATCGATACATCCTGGTTATGGTAGACTACGTGTCTAAGTGGGTTGAAGCGGTCGCAGTGCCCCATGATGATGGAAAGACAATAGTTAATTTCCTCAGAAAGAATATTTTCACCTGATTTGGTACTCCGCGCACTATCATTAGTGATGGAGGAACACACTTTTGCAATAAGAGGTTTGAGGAGTTATTGAGGAAGTACAGAGTGAGGCACAAGGTCGCAAAACCATATCATCCACAAACAAGTGGACACGCTGAGGTTTCCAACTGGGAAATAAAGAGGATATTAGAGAAGATAGTGAATCCTAACCGAAAGGATTGGTCATCAAAGCTAGACGATGCATTATGGGCATACCGGACTGCATACAAGACGCCAATAGGAACCACTCCCTATAAGTTGGTCTAAGGAAAGTCATGCCATCTGCCTGTAGAGATCCAGCACAAAGCTTATTGGGCAATAAAGGCTCTTAATTTCAACTTGAAGAAGGCTGGAGAAAGACATCTACTTCAACTTGATGAGCTTGAAGAATTGCGATTAGATGCCTATCAGAATGCAAAGATCTACAAAGAAAGAACAAAGAGATGGCACGATAAGCACATCATTAGACGCAAGATCAAGGAAGATGACCAAGTTTTGCTGTACAATTCAAGATTGAAGTTATTTCCTGGGAAGCTGAAATCGAGATGGTCAGGACCTTTTATTGTAAAGAAGGTCTATCAGCATGGAGCAGTTGATATATGGAGTGAAAGATGTGGGATTTTCAAAGTGAATGGTCAAAGGTTGAAAGTCTACAATCAAGGCGATTTTCATGGAAGGCGATTCACCGAAAAGCTTCATGATCCACCATAACCGCCCATCCATCCGGTCCAGCTAAGAAGACAGTAAAGAAGCGTTGTGTGGGAGGCAACCCACAATTTAAGGTAGTTTAGTGTTTTGAGTCTTTTATTTTCATTAATTTTTGTTTTTTGTTTTTGTTTTTGAGTCTATGCAGATTGCAAGAAGAAGGAATTTTTCGAGCAGAGATCAACCGCATTGGAAGGGTCAAGACGAATTCTTCATCAAATTATTCAGAGAAGCTTTTCTTAAACTCAAACTTTTACTTTTCTGCTTAATGTGTGTGATGATTTGCTCGAGCGCTTTGTTGGATTTTATTTGTTTTGATGCATTCATATACATTTAGCACTTACCCTTAGGTTCCGATGGCAAGCTCACAACAAACTAGGCTAAATTAGAGGAGACAATTTTTAGGATTAGTTTTCAGGATTTTCTTTATTTTTCTAGCACCCTAGGATTTTTCACCATTTTTATAATTCATTAAAAAGATAAAAAAATAATAAAATCAGAAAAAAATCAGAAAAACATTTCAGAAAAACACAAAAAAAGATTGAAAAACAAAAAATTTTGGGATAGGATATACCGATTAGTGCACCGTGGCGCATATGGAGGACAATTAGCGCGCCCTCGGGCTAGGAAAGGCACACCAACCCGCACATCAACACACACCAAGGCGTGCCAACGCGCAGGTCAGCGTACCCACCAGCCCGAACGACGCACCTACAGGCATCCCCGCTAGCGCGCGCAACCAGAGCACACCCGGACGCACCAATCGGCACACCAGCAGGCACACCCGCTAGCGCGCGCAACCAGCGCACCCGAGGAGGCCCAGGCGCACCAATTGGCGTCAGGCGCGCCAACAGCACGTCAAAGAGCGCCCAGCAGAACCAATTGCGCACCGACCCGAGAGCAAGGAGGCCTTGAACCGACTTTGATTTTTGGACCAGCACCCCTTAGCGACTTTTTTAGTTAGTCCTACACCCACCAAAAATATATATAGGATAGTATTCCTTTAGTTTTTAGGATTAGGATTTAGTCTTTATTTTATTTTTAGGGATTTTCTAATCCTTGGAGAAATAGGATTCCTAGTATACACCCACTTTGAATACTAGTTTGAGGAGGATTCCTAGTACCCATAGGACTAGAAGTCGGCACCAACATCCCTTATTCCACCGCCTCTAGAGCCTATAAATACACACCCATGCCCCCCATATTTTTCCACACCAAACATTCAAGCTCTAGACATCCATACACCTAGTGCCGATTTCACTTCCCTAGCACCCTTTAGGTTTTTCTTTTCGTCTCCTACCCTCTTTAGCCCTAGTTCAAGATGACTTTTCCCACAGACAACCATTGCCCACCCAACTTCACCATCTCCGACCATACCCCGTGCTTTATGCCTACGCCTAAGTTTATCGAGTACAATAAGGGATGGATTTCTGAAGAGAATCGCGCTAGGTTTGACAAGCTGATTAGGAGACCTCTAATTCCTACGAGGTACATTGATTTTGAGGTGGTTGAATCTTACCTTGCCAACATAGGACTAGTCGATTTTTTCAAGATTAAGGAGCCGTCATACGAGGAGCTTACTTATGAGTTTCTTGCTACTTTTGGGTATGATGTGGATCTCAAGGACATTCATGATCCCGGCTATGTCAAGTTTCGGCGTGCAAGGAAAGACTATGAGATGAGCTTAATTGATTTCAACAAGATTTTTGGTTTTGATGCCGAAGGATGGCGAGTTCCTAGCAGTGGGTTTAACGCAAGTGTCATGTGGAATACACTTTGCAGTACTTCATATGCGCGCTTCAAAGGCTTGGCTAATGACTTGTGCATTAAGGACAATGCACTGAGGTATTTACACAGAGTTTTGGCACACTCTTTCTTTGGAAGAACCAAAGATGCATACTAGGTGCAATGTGATGAGCTTTTTGTACTTTTTTGCATGGTACACAGGTACAAACTCATTGGAGGACTTTGGTTGCTGCAAAATTTTGCTCATATTTGCAAAGGAGAAGGCAAGATAGCATGTGGAGGGCTGATCACTCATATCGCAAAATTCTTAGGAATTAACCTAGATCCCTACACTTTGACCCCTTCTAACCCCGCACTTGAGATTGTGCATAAGCATGTTGCCACAGCAATGCCCTTAGAACTCCATGAACCCATTAATCCATATCCTTTTAGTGATGAAGAAGAGGTTGATGAGGAATGCTTTTGTGTTAGCACACAACCGATCCACCGTAAGCCACCATTGTCTACATCATCCATGGAGTCCGATTCCTCCAACTTTCTCATGAGATGGGAAGCTAAAGTCGATGGCATCGCCAATCTCAACCACCGGCGAATTACTCTCTCAATTGGATAAGTTGGTTGACATTGTTGATAAGTTAGGAAGCGTCATGTGCAGTAAATTGGATGAACAAGAGAAGACCATCGCGCACCTTAGGAAGAAGCTAGAGAACATAGAAAACAAACTTGCCGAGTAGTTTCATACATCATCATTGTATATGTTGTGTTTTTATTGCTTTATGTCTTTACTTTTATAGGATGCAGTAAATGCTAGTCATCCTCGTGACAATTTAAATTTCATGTCAAATGTGTTTAATTTTGGTGTCATGAACACCTAGTGGCAATGCAATTTTGATTTCTCTATCTCTCTTATGGTTGATTCTTACTTTCTCTCTTACTTAGATTCTCTTTTGTTATGTGCTATACGTGCTTCAATCTAAGTTTGAGGAGAGTGCCTCTCCTATGTGCCTATCTTTTTACCCTTTGTTTCTTTTCTTTTTTGGCCAATGAGGACATTGTCCGATTTATGTTTGAGGAGGGGGAACAAATTTCTTTGCAATTTGTTTGTGTTTGTTTTGTTTAGTGTCAATAAAGAGCATGTTTTTTACTTTAATATATTGAGTATGCATATTTTTTATCCTAGATTACTTAGTAAAACGCCATTACCATTTTCAAAAATTCTTTTCAAATTTTTTTTCAACTTTTGTTTTCAAATTGTTTTCAAATTTGTTTTTCAATATTCTTTTACAAAATCGTTTTCAAAAAAAAAAAACAAATCGACAAAAAAATCGAAAATTTTTGAAAAACCAAAAAGATTTTTCTTTATTTTTCAAATTGTTTTCAAACCCACCATTCTATGATCAAGAGGATTTTTATTGATGGATAACCAAAAGAGTTACTTTGAGTTTTTGAAATTTTTTTCTTTTAGATGCAAGATGTTTGATTTTTGATTGATCTTGTGTTCCTGAATAGTTGTGATGAATTCATGCAAGTTCTAACATCCTTTGCCTAGCATTTTTTGACACCCTATGCATTATTTTTCAAATTTTGATATCACATATATGTCCTAGAACAAGTTTTCAGAACTTTTCAAAGCGAATTTTTCTCATAGATGCTCAATGAAAGAGATGATTTTGGCATTCTTTGTTTAAACCAACAAGCCAAAAAAAAAGCCTACCCTTTATCATTATCCCTTGTTTAACCCCTTTGAGCCTAAATCATGGTAGCTAATTTTTCTTTCTTTACCCACATTTACCCACCTTTAACCCTTTGAAGCCTTATAGCTACCATTCTTTTCTTTCACTATCCATAACCTATTTTTCAAAGTTCCTTAAGAGATTTTTGTTCTATGTTTTTTTCAAGATTCTTTCTATGATAAGTGCAATTGTACCGTATTTTTTCACATCCAAGAAGTTCTATGCATTGAAGATGTTTGTACTTTCAATTATTTCAAGTATGTTATGGAATGTCAGGCGCAGAAAAAAAAGAGTAAGAAATCGACAAAGTTGATTCAAGAAAAGAAAAAAAAAAAAAGAGATGGAAATTGCGCAATCAATGGTTCCCGAAACAAGTTGAATTTCTTTTGATGATCACATGATGGATGTTATTTCAAGACTTGCACTTTGAGAAATTCTTTTCAATCTCTTGATAATGCATATTGCAATCTTTTCTTAAGTGAATTTTTCAACTTTGATTTCCTATATACACCTTTTCTTTGATCAACATTTACCCAAGACCCCATTACAACCCTTTCTAAAGTCCTATTGATCGTTTTGAGAGTGTTTATTCTTAACAGTGGAGTTAAGTTCTGGAATTTGCCTATGGGACTAGTTTTTCAAATTTTCATGACGTCAATTCATTCTTGCATGCATATGGGAAATCAATTTTTTCTAAGTAATATGTGTGAAAGCTGGTGCGGGTAAGTCTGACTATGGCATGGATGCTTTTTCATGAGATTTTCTTTCTTTCCTGGCATTTGATCTTAAATGTTTTTCGTAAGTTCTTGGTGATTATCTTGGAAGTCATTATATGAATTCTTTTTGATTGTGTGATTTGGTGGAGATTTTTAAAATCCTCATTTGGTTTATTTTGTTTTATTTGCTTGAGGACAAGCAAAATTTAAGTTTGAGGAGATTTGATAATATCTGAATGTTAGTGTTTTTATGATGGTTTTGAATGGCTTTTCCTATGTATTCTTGGTCGATTATGTGTATAATCTTTATATTATTGTGTGTTTTCATGCATTGTGTCAATTAGTACTTCAATTTTGCTGATTAAATACTTTTATCCGGAATTTAACGTTTTTATTGGAAAATGGAAGCTTTTTAGCCAAGTTTGGAAACCAAGCCCAATTTAGGAAACTTTCTGTAGTGAGCACAGCTGATTATTTTGAACATTTCGGGAGTTCTATGCATTGAAATTAAGTGATACAAATTGGAGACAAAAATAGACGTCCAGAGCTTTCCATGGATTAAATTTTATAATTTTTAGATGTGTCTACAAGGAGCAGTAATTATTCTATTTCAACCCAGGATGCTGATTTTTCTGTGCCAACCCAGGCCTAGTGTTTCGGTGATATCTTGAGCTACAGAAGCCCAATTGAAGATTTCTTTTTATGGAAAGAAAGCTAAGAGAATTATCTAGAACTTTGTAGCAGAGCCTAATGCCCAGTTCGGAAGTCTTCTAGGAGTTAAGTGGCATACAATTTTTGGGTCAGAAAACAGGCAAAAGTCCAACTTGGAGTACAGGTCAACAATTTAATTTCCTTTCAAAGAAGGAGAGCCCCACCGACTTCCAGCAGCTAAAGGTAGTATAAAAGGACCCCCTAGGTCAACATATTCAGGAGGCAGAATTCAGAGTGGAAACTCTGCCGAATCGGTTAGTTATTAGGTCACTCACACTAGTAGGGTTAGGGTTTTCACTCTTTTGGATCCTCTAGGTGGTGCTGAATTTCTTATCCAATTTCAAAAGTTATTCCCAACAACAATTCAACGTTTTTCCAGCAAGATTTGAAGGTTTAGAGTAACAGAATCACCAGTCCAATTGCAGCAGAAGTCGTCACCAGAGGAGCACAAGTCGACGCCATCATCACCGACACAAATCGGCTACCCGACTTCACTACTCTCTCTTTTATTCGATTTTGTTTCTGTTTGATTGTTTACTTGATGAATTCTTCTGAGATTTTAATGATTTGCTATCTTATTATGGTGAACTAATTCTCTAATCTAGGATTAGGGATGTTGCCAATTACTTCTATGGTTTTACTATATATGGGTTGATGTTTATTCAATTGATTGTGTTGATTGTTCAATCTATGTGTGCCGAATTTATTATCTACTTTGGATTGATTCTTATTGATTGCAACATGCGAGAGCTGCGTGATTTATATGATGATACCTAGAAGAACATACAATGATTGATGCTAAAATATGCGAGAGCTGATAGTTTCTTAGGGTTTGATTGATTGTTTTGTGCTTAATGAGTTTAGTATTGATGCCAGGCTATGCGAGAGCTAGGTAGTAATTTTTGCTGAATATTTGATTCAACATGCGAGAGCTGAGGATTAAGACATTAGAAACAATTGCCCACAATCACACATCAATAGGAGTAATCGACATCCATGCATAATAAACCTAGATAGTAATTGTGTGAACCCTCACTACAACAAATCCAGTTATAGGAGACATTTTTTGTGATGACGTTCTGGAATTCGTCTCCTAAAATGGTTTTCTAGTGATGAAAAAAGGATAATATGTCACCGATGTAAAACGTTTTGGTGACAAGGACAATTCATCGCAAGTAATTGACATTCCATCCCAAAAAAAAATTATTTGGTGACAAGAATCAAAATCGTCACCCTATTTCGTCACTAATAAATTGGAGCCAAATTTTTTGGCGTCAAGACATGAAGAGAAAAATTTTAGTGACGAATGGAATTACTTAATCTACGAATTATAACACGTCACCAATAATTGGATTATAGATGACGCAATTTTTGCATCATTATACAATAACAACCACGACGGTTAAAATATTTTCGTCAATTTTCTATCAATTTTGGCATAAGTGACATTTTCTTGATGATATTTCCTATTGAAAGAATGGTGACATTTTCTTGATGATGTTTCCAAAATTCACTTGTTGGAGAAAAATGTTTTTTGGAAGATAGGTGACATTTTCTTAATGACGTTTCCAAATTCCGTCTCCCAAAAGTATTTTGCAGACGATAAGACAAAGTATGTCACCAATGTGTTTCAATTTTATGGCGTAAGTATTATTATCACAAATAGTTATAATTTCATCTCCAAACATTCTATTTGGCGACAAAATTATAATTGCCACATAAATTCGTCACTTAAAATTTGGAGCAAAAAAGTTTTGGTGCAAGAAAATGGAGGGAAACATTTAATGACGAAAAAGAATATATCGTCTACGTAATATAAAATATCACCAATAAACGTCGAATTAGCTAATTTTTCTGTGACGGAAACAAAAACTAGGTAAAGGTAAATAAGTTTACAATTTCTCTATGAGTAATAAATTTACTGTATAATTTAATATGAAAAGGCAATAATAGTATAATAACATCAACTATTTTAATTAACGTATACAATAATTTTATTAAATTTTTCTAATATAAAAACTATCTAGAAAATAAATCTTTGTTTGCGGTGTAAAAGAAAAACTTAAAAATAGAGGAATAGTTAGAAAATAAGACATTATGTATAGAGGTAAATATAGATATTTTTCTTGCATATTAACATAATGCATTATTTATTAAATTTTTCTAACATAAAAATTAAATAGAAAAAAATTCTTTGCTGAGGGGTGCAAAAGACAATTTAAAAAATAGAGAAATATTTATAAAATAAGACATTATGTATAGAGGTAAACGTTAGATATTTTACTTACATATTAACATAAAATTATTAGCATCAGTTTAGAAAGAAAAGCATGTTGAACTGGAAAGGAAAATAGTTGTAATTTTTTAAAAAACGCCGACAACTCCATACAAAAAGGAAGCAATGAGAAAAGAAAGGAAATACTTATATTGACTCAATAAATGCATAGTGTTGGTATTAAAAACCCTAAAGCAGTCTAATTTCACCTCATTCATTTGATAACGGCCTCCCCTCCTTCTTCTCTTCTTATTTTCTTTTTTTTTTTCTCTCTTCTCTTGTCCTCTTTCTATCTCTTTTTGCTTTTTTCTCTTTATCTACAATTTTTTATTCTCATTCTTCTTTAAACAGATCATATTCAAGTCCCTCCTCCATGTATTTGTGAGGGTTTGCAGTATGATTGTATGGGAATAGCCCAAAGTAGATTTGTAAGACAGTAAGCTACTGGCCTTTGAGACCGTTATTCTACCAAAAAAAAAAACAGATCATATTCTTGATATATTCTTGATATTTATTGTGTGTTTGAAGGAGTTAAGACAATATGGAAGAAAAGTTTCTTATAAAGTATAGAAGGTGAGTGTTTTGTTCTTCTCAATTTGAATTTTTTTGTAGCAATGGTGAATTCCACTGATCTGAATGGGAGGTTAATTGATTTATTATTTTTGCTTTGATCAAATTTTGCAGGAAGTCTACAATACAATATCGTAAGGATGGATGCACATGGATTCAAGGATGAATGCTGGCCTGAAGGGATCGTAGAGATTTACAAGATAGGTTATAGAATTTGAGAGAATGTATTGATAGTAAACAAATGATGTATCTTTTTTATGTATTTTATAAATTAGAATTTTGTGATTAAAATACTATGTTGGATGTTGAATGTTTAAATGTATTTTGGGTGAAATTTCTTGTTACATATTTCATATATGAATCATCTCAAAATTTCTTACAGTAGTGATGAAAACAGGTGTGCCTAATTTATTGTCTCCAAATTAATCACAAATTAAGAAATATATCATTCACAGATTAGGAAATATATATTCCCCAAATTAGGAAGTATATGTTTACAAATGAAGAAATACATCTTCCCCAAATTAGGGAATATAAATCAGGAAATATATCACTATAAATCAGAAGATATATCATTTACAGAATAGGAAATATATCTTCTCCAAATTAGGAAATATAAATTAGAAAATATATCATTATAAATTAGGAAATATATTGTTTCCTAATTAATTACATTAATGACGCCACACAAAATATTAGTTATGTCCCCAAAATAATTTTTCTATAACTCAGTGTGAAGGGATTGGTGACATAATCGACATATTAGTGACATAAAATATTACCTTTCGATGACGAATATTTCTGTCCCTAAAATGATAGTTTTAGGGATGTACCCAAATTTCGTCTACAAAAGTTAAAATTATTAGGTACGAAACTGCTTATTTCGTCACTATACCCTTTAGCGACGAGGATCTAGGGACGAACCTCGTGACGAAATTTTTTTGTCTCCTATTTCTTTTGAAGACAAAAATTGATTATTAGAGACGAAAAATATCGGTCTTCTATTATCAAATTTCTTGTAGTGCCTGATTTCCTAGATTGTTTTAGATATTGATGGAACTTCACTTTAGATTAAGTCTGCGATTTAATTTCTTTTTATTTGTTAATTTCGACATCACTCTTTTATTTGATTTGCCTAGATAATCATAAGTTGTGACATTAGGTAGTACTTATATCCCTTGTTCCGTGGATCGACCTTGATTAGACTACTACACTACATAGTACACTGTGCGCTTGTTGTTAACAATCGTTGCGTTTACTCGTGAGTTATTTGTGTGTCGTGTTGTGAATTGATCAAGAATTATAAATTTGAAAAAGTCACGCGTAAATAAAACGCATCACCGTGCGGCCATGGCCCGGCCCTGGCGGTCTTGGTATCCATGAACGCCTACCATGGCGGCCATCCAGCCCATGACCACCGGCCCTGGCGGTCTTGGTGCCCACAACTTCACGTAAAGTTAGAATTTTCAAACATGCACAATATCAATTTCCCATATTAGTGTATTTTTTCGGTAGATTTTCATTTTGGTTTAAAATCTATAGTTAAGAAGAAACTAATACTATCCGGTGCATTAACTAACAGCAGTTCGTAGAATAATAGGTTTATGTCTTAGTTAAGGAATGATGATTCTTGGTTGGTGATGATCGAGCCATTCAAATGGTTTCATCAGGAGATGGTGGTCTATTCTCATCCCTTGGAGACAGTGCATGTACAACCGATCTTGGTCGGTAACTGGCAGGGTGACAATGTGTAGGTTTCCGGACATGCAATTGACACTCAAAAGCAAGCAAAATACGCAGCGGAAAAACCAGAAACAACATAGGAACACATGTGAAGCATATAAACCGAATAACAATTTTCCGTACCTTACACGGTTAGAATCTTCCACCTAACTGAAGTGCCGGAATCAGCAAGAGCAAGACAAGGTATCCCGCCCCTCTACGGTATCCATACGAACCGTGTTCTAGTCGGAATCGTCACACGATCTCCAATTTCGAGCTCTCCCGAACTGGTGTGCTAGCAACAGATTTTCGGGAGGATGAGTTTGTGGTGTTTCTCTTCTTTCTCAAAGAAGGTGATGTGTGTATGCTCTTTCAAGCTCTCAAGAACAAAACTCAGTGAATGGCATGAAGGAGAGGAAGTAAACAGATCACTCCAATCCACACATCAAAAGCTAATGGAGATAGTGGAGGTCATGGCCAACACATTGGCCCATTACCCACCACAATTATGTCTATACATAATAACGTCTCCACTAAACCTTATCAACATACACAGCACCTAAAGTGGCTCAATAATGCTGACAATTAGTGAACCAACCAGCCCAAAACGACCCTGGTCCAACCACGGTCCAACTGCGGTCCAACCACAAACAGGTCCAACCATGGTCCAACCACGGTTCAACCACCTGCTCGAATCAACGGTTCTATGTGTGTGACCCTGTAGGCACTTGTAACGTCCGGCAATAATTGTAAAATCTCATTTTACAATTATAAGCAAAGAGTGGCGTCTAGCAACACATCATTGCTACCCGAACGACAAGATCAGTACTGATTCTAAATGCCTCGAAACATGTCATCGTCCCTTCGTCCCATTATCAAGATTAAACCGAGACATGGAATATGTCAATCTCGTATATGTTTAATCTCGGTTTCTTGATCCTCGAGTTAACTGTGTAAGACGGATACCAATGATATCACCATATCATAATCCGAGCACGGCCGTGCATTTACAGTTCAACTCTATCAAGAAACCATCCGATAATATACCCGTTATATGGGTTGGACGAATCCCCTCTGGATCATACAAAACCCACTACACACTTATCATATACCCAATGATTACCCTTAAGTCCACCCAGTTACGGATGACTAGGAATAATATCAAAGTATATGACTCACATGTTGGGAACCTTGACGATCTCAGGTCTAAGGACAATACATATAAGAATCGCTATCGACAAACATATAACGTTCCATGTAGCATTCTTATGTGGGTCGGTCCAGTCCACAGGTTCTCCAAATTGTACCCGTATGTAGAATTCATATCACATATAAATTCTCAACATACTCTAGTCTTAATTTATTATTATAACCCATCCATAATAATAATCGACTAGGGACATTTAAGAATATATCAAATATATATTCTAGGGTTATAAATATGTGCAAGCGATTATCTCATAATCATATTTATTAGAATAACCTTAATGTATATACACGACCATATACGATCATCCATTGATTGGCTTTTGGGCATATTACTAACAATCTCCCACTTGCACTAAAGCCAATCATCCACGTATCTAATACAAATGGATGTAGCATGACCATCATGCTTCCGCTGTGTGAGAAGCTCAGTCAAAAGAAGTGATACATAGTTCTTAGTGGAACTTTGTATAGCCTCAGTCTTAGGGTCGGCAACTGTTTCTTGCTTGGAACTCTTCCAGCAAACAGCGCCACCTCCAAGACAAAAACACATGACCTGATTGCGATCTAAAAACATCCCTGTCAGTTTGGGAGCTAGCGTCCTTGTAACTCTTTACAACAAGCCCATCAACGCTTCCGTAAACCGGGAATGCATCCTTAGGGCTTCTCAAGTACTCAAGGATATTCTTAACTGCTGTCCAGTGACTTTCACTGGGATCAGATTGGCATCTGCTTGTGACACTCAAAGCATAAGCGACAACCGGTCTAGTACATAGCATGGCATACCTGACAGATCCTATTGCAGAAGCATAAGGGACTTACTCATCCGCTCTCTCTCCTTAGTCGTACTAGGACATTGCTTCTTTGAGAGAGATATGCCATGTGACATGGGCAAGAAACCCTTCTTGGAATCTTGCATGCTAAACCTCTTTAGCGCCATGTCAACATATGTACTCTGACTTAGCCCGCGAAGCCTTTTGGATCTATCTCTATAGATCTTTATGCCTAACACTTAGGCAGCTCCTCCTAAGTCCTTCAATGAGAAATTCTTCCTAACTAAGTCTTTACAGACTGTAGTGTCGGAATGTCATTCCCAATGAGTAGAATGTCGTCAACAAAAAGTAACAAGAAAAAAATAGTGCTCCAACTAAGCTTCTTGTAAACACACGAGTCATCTTCATTTTTTATGAAACCAAACTCTTTGATTACTTCATTAAAACGAAGATTCCAACTCCTTGAAGCTTGCTTAAGTCCATAAATGGATCTTTGCAACTTGCGTACCATATTGGCATTCTTTGGATCGACAAAACCTTCAGGCTGTGTCATATACACATCCTCTAAAAGATTTTCGTTTAAGGAAAACGGTTTTTGACATCCATTTGCCATATCTCATATAATCGTGGTATGCAGCTATAGCCAATAGAATCTGAATGGATTTAACCATGGTGACTGGTGAGAAAGTTTCATCATAGTCAATACCATGAACTAGCTTGAAACCTTTCATAACCAATTGCCCTTTAAAGGTAATCACATTACCATCCATGTTGGTCTTTCACAAAGACCCATTTGCACCCTATAGGTTTTACCCTTTCAGGTGGATCAACCAAGGTCCATACCTTGTTTTTCATACATGGATTCCATTTCCGAATTCATGGCTTCAAGCCACTTCTTGGAGTCTAGACCCGTAATGGCCAGCTGATAGGAAGTGGGCTCATCCTCACCTATGAGCATCACATCTCGAGTATGAGTTATGAGAAATCCATATCTCTCAGGCTCATACCGAATCCTATCCGACCTACGCGGTCCATGTGTTACAGGTACAGGATTCTCATCCACAACAACTTGCGGATCCTGTCCTTGTTCCATCTCAGCCTCTATATCTCGAACTTCTTTGAGTTCTATTTCCTCCCACTGATTCTTCTAGAAATGAACTATCTTTCTAGAAAAATAGCAGTCCGAGCCACAAACACTTTGTGCTCTGTGGGATTATAGAAACAATACTCTTTAAGGTATCATACAAAAGGCACTTGTCGGATTTAAGGCCGAGTCTATCTGATGCTTCACGTCTTACGTAAGCCTCACAACCCCAAATCCTAATAAAAGACAAATTGGGACGCTTCCCAGTCCATATCTCATATGGTGTCTTCTCGACCAATTTAGATGGAACACGGTTAAGTGTAAATGCAGCACTCAATAATGCATGTCCTCAAAATGGAGAAGGAAGGTCAGCTTGACTCATCATAGAACGAACCATGTCTAACAAGGTTCTGTTCCTCCTATCGGATACACCATTCCATTGAGGCGTACCCGGTGGAGTAAGTTGTGATTCTATACCACAACCCTTTAGATGATCAAGAAACTCTCAGTCTAAGTATTCACCTCCTCGATCAGATCGAAGCATTTTAATACCTTTCCAAGTTGACTCTGTACTTCATTCTTGAATTCTTTGAACTTTTCAAAGGATTCTGACTTGTGTCTCATAACGTACACAAAGCCATATCTACTGAAATCATCAGTAAATGAAATGAAGTATTGAAATCCACCTCTAGCTTGTGTCGACATAGGTTCCCATACATCAGTATGTATAAGGCCTAACAAGTCCGAAGCCCTTTCACCTTTACCGATAAAAGGAGCCTTCGTCATTTTGCCTAATAAACATGACTCACATGTCTCAAATGATTCAAAACCAAATGAGTCTAAAATTCCATTCTTATGGAGTTTAGAAATAAGAGTCTCGTTTATATGACCCAAACGACTATGCCAAAGATAGGTTTCACTAGAATCATTCATTCTAACCTTCTTCATATTAACGTTATAGACAGGCGTTTCTTGGTTTAGAACATACAAACCATCGTTCAAAATGCACCACCATAATAATTTTTCATTGAAATAAATAGAACAACAATTGTTCTTTATTATCAATGAAAAACTTTTCTTGTCCTTACAAGACACAGAAATCAAATTCCTGCTTATGGTAGGTACATAATAACAATTGTCTAGTTCTGAAACCAAAACACTAGGTAAGGATAGATAGAGAATCCCTACGACTAATGTAGCAACTCTTGCTCCAATTCCGAAGCGTAGGTCTATCTCACCCTTAGCCAATCTCCTACTCTTTCTCAGTTCCTTCACATTTCCACAAATGTGAGAACCACATCCGGTATCTAGTACCCATGATGCAGAGGTAGAGATATTAGCCTCTATAACAAAATACCTGAAACGGAAGTCTCACTTCCCTTTTGCTTCTTTACCTTTTCAAGGTAAACAGGGCAGTTGCGCTTCTAATGGCCTGGTTTGTTGCAATGGAAACAATTTCCTACCTTTGCAACACCACCTATGGGATTCAGCACATGAGAACAAGAAGATGTACATGCACCAAACCATTTGGTACATTTCTTCTTCTTGTCAAACTTTGCTTTACCCTTTCCTTTGCCAAGGAAACCAAGACCCTCAAGGCTCTCAATGTATCTAATCATCTTGAGCACATGAGGTCTCACGGGTGATGACTCGGACATCTTGCATTGGAACAATGCCTTAGAGGTCTCGTACCTCTCATGCCTTGCTTGCTCTACACAGAGCATTTTCAGGTGTTCGATCATATCGAACGCCCCCATGTTCTCATGTTGCTTCTGAAGCTCAGAGTCCATGGTAATTAGCATAAGGCATGCAATCATCCAATGCATCTTCAGTATGCTTCTTATAAGCATCTCATTCTGCCCTAAGAGCATTAGGCGCCGGTTCATTAGGAATAGGCCATTCAAGGACATACAATTTCTTTCCTTGTTTGAGTACTATCCTCAAAATGTGATGCCACTCTAGGAAACTATTCCTATTCATCTTGTCCTTCTCAATGACCGATCGCAATGATAATGTGCTAGTGTTTTGTGCCATGGTAACTCTACAACAATGATCAACTCACACAAAAAATATTCATGTATATAAAATCATTTAACAAGGAATTCTATTAAATGATACTCCTACTATGAATCAAATTAATCATAAGTAGGCCAAGATCCATATTTCATCACAATATAAGTCAGCTTTGGCTGATCACTTACATCATAGCTATTTAGGTAGACAACTCTGGTCAATTACATCTCATGTAACTCTTGGATAGTTGAGTGAACAACACTTTGTCCATATCTATCTCATAGACATTACTCAACCCTTGCCTCTAAGTCCTTAATCCTATTAAGATGACTTAGTTAAGTCCAAACCCACAATAAGCAGTCGAGATATTACAATTATCCACTCGCACCTTGCTAGGATAAACATAGGCACCTTGTGGCACCTTGCTTTGGCAAAACCTACCTAGTGTTGATCTAAGCAATGATGAGTGCTTATCATGGAAGGCAACTAAGAACTTAATATTTCATCAACATATGTTCATACATCACATGCATATAATCAACAAATCATACATTGATGTTATGTAAGTTTGGAAACCAAAAATACATGTGAACATCGATGTCTAACTTGAACATCAATGTTTTGAGAATCTGATTCTCCCAACTACTTGGCAGAACTTAGTATTTCGGCCATATCCAGAGCTGTAGAGCTCGGATTTGCACAAACCTGGTGTCCCTGGAAAGTTAAGAAGTAGGGCTACAACTTTTCTGTTCAGGCCAGACACCAATTCGGCCTCCTTCTGCCCCGAATTCGCAGTTAAAATTACTGGGTTCCACAACATCGATGTTTAACCCTTCAACATCGATGTTTGGAGTTTGCGAATCTGCAAAACATCGATGTTGACACTTAAACATCGATGTTGGAGGTTGCCGAACCCTCACAACATCGATGTTGACCATCAAACATCGATGTTGGAGGTTGCCAAACCCTCAAAACATCGATATTGACCATCAAACATCGATGTTGGAGGTTGCCGAGTGCATAGAACATCGATGTTAACACTTAAACATCGATGTTTGAGTACTTGAACTCCAAACTATTTGGTAGTAGCTCAAGAACATCGATGTTGAACACTTAAACATCGATGTTTTGAGTACTTGAACTCCAAATTATTTGGTTGTAGCTCAAGAACATCGATGTTGAACACTTAAACATCGATGTTTTGAGTACTTGAACTCCAAATTATTTGGTTGTAGCTCAAGAACATCGATGTTGAACACTTAAACATCGATGTTTTGAGTACTTGAAAGTTCAAGATTTTGGCAGTAGCATTATAACTTCGACGTTGACCTTAAACATCGATGTTTGAACTTCTGGAACTCAATAACATCAATGTTGGAACTTGAACATCGATGTTATTTGAATTCTGGAACTTCAAACCAATTTGGCCGAGCTCAAATAACATTGATGTTGTAACTCTTAACATCGATGTTGTTGAGTGTTTGCATGAGAACATCGATGTTGGTCACACAACATCGATTTTGTGAAGATTTGGCCGAGGCTACACTTCATCAGAACATCGATGTTTGTCACACAACATCGATGTTATGAAGGTTCGGCCAAAGCTAAACTCATGCCAACATCGATGTTGGTCACACCAACATCGATGTTGTGGCCTAGATGTACTAGAACGACAATCGTTCGATACACAAATCGACACTCGATTTTTCTTAGTCGAACTCTTCGACTTACTGCCATGAACATCTTGTTTGAAATCTCATACCAATCAAGTGCTTGTTGTCAAAACATTTTTGACAAATCAACCTCAACAACATATATATCACATATACACAATTGAATACAATATAACATGATCATGCTTTATCACATAGAATATATCATGTATATATACCAAAAACATATCAAACATATTCATACATTTGCATGGCAAATCACATATACCAAAACAAATTCAGCATATCTCATATACTAAAAAGAATTCCAGCATATCACATATACCTAAACAAGTTCAAGCTACATCACATGTAACATATGAACATGAATTCAGTTTAGAGCTTCACAAGAGGCTCCGCTACCACTGCAGGTTTTCGGACATGCAATTGACACTCAAAAGCAAGCAAAATACGCAGCTAGGAACACACGTGAAGCATATAAACCGAATAACAATTTTCCGTACCTTACACGGTTAGGATCTTCCACCTAATTGAAGTGCCGGAATCAGCAAGAGCAAGACAAGGTATCCCGCCCCACTACGGTATCCACACGAACCGTGATCTAGTCGGAATCGTCACACTATCTCCAACTTCGAGCTCTCCCGAACTGTTGTGCTAGCAACAGATTTCCGGGAGGAAGAGTTTGTGGTGTTTCTCCTCTTTCTCAAAGAAGGTGATGTGTGTATGCTCTTTCAAGCTCTCAAGAACACTCTCAAGAACAAAACTCAGTGAACGGCATGAAGGAGAGGAAGTAATCAGATCACTCCAATCCACACATCAAAAGCTAATGGAGATAGTGGAGGTCATGGCCAACACATTGGCCCATTACCCACCACAATTATGTCTATACATAATAATGTCTCCACTAAACCTTATCAACATACACAGCACCTAAAGTGGCTCGATAATGCTGACAATTAATGAACCAACCAACCCAAAACGACCATGGTCCAACCACGGTCCGACCATGGTCCAACCACAAACCGGTCCAACCATGGTCCAACCACGGTTCAACCACCTGCTCGAATCAACGGCTCTATGTGTGTGACCCTGTAGGGACTTGTAACGTCCGGCAATAATTGTAAAATCTCATTTTACAATTATAAGCAAAGAGCGGCGTCTAGCAACACATCATTGCTACCCGAACGACAAGATCAATACTGATTCTAAATGCCTCGAAACATGTCATCGTCCCTTCGTCCCATTATCAAGATCAAACCGAGACATGGAATATGTCAATCTCGTATATGTTTAATCTCGGTTTCTTGTTCCTCGAGTTAACTGTGTAAGACGGATACCAATGATATCACCATATCATAATCCGAGCACGGCCGTGCATTTACAGTTCAACTCTATCAAGAAACCATCCGATAATATACCCGTTATATGGGTTGGACCAATCCCCTCTGGATCATACAAAACCCACTACACACTTATCATATACCCAATGATTACCCTTAAGTCCACCCAGTTACGGATGACTAGGAATAATATCAAAGTATATGACTCACATGTTGGGAACCTTGACGATCTCAGGTCTAAGGACAATACATATAAGAATCGCTATCGACAAACATATAACGTTCCATGTAGCATTCTTATGTGGGTCGGTCCAGTCCAGAAGTTCTCCAACCTGTACCCGTATGTAGAATTCATATCACATATAAATTCTCAACATACGCTAGTCTTAATTTATTATTATAACCCATCCATAATAATAATCGACTAGGGACATTTAAGAATATATCAAATATATATTCTAGGGTTATAAATATGTGCAAGCGATTATCTCATAATCATATTTATTGGAATAACCTTAATGTATATACACGACTATATACGATCATCCATTGATTGGCTTTTGGGCACATTACTAACACAATGAAGTGAAGCCAGACATTGTGATCGAATGCTGAGGACAAATCAACATATCTATTATATATATTTAAAGCTGTATCCCTCACCAGGTTCTGACACATAGAATTTTTGGAGTTTTGCTTTATTGTCATGTGGAGGCTTTGGGCTCTTTCTTTATTGCCATCTGGAGAGTTGTGGGTGCAGTCTGATTGGCCATAATGACAAACATAATTATCTCAGAGTAACCTGATCTATTATACTCTTTTAAAAAAATTCCAATCACACTCAAATTGTTCAAATGTAAAATCACACGCAAAATTATATATATTTTTTTTCCATTAAACTCATAACCAGAGTTTCTAATCAATAAAGATAAGGATAAAACACGTTTTATTTAAATTGATGAATCTGATCTTAATTATATTCTTTTAAAGAGAATTCTAGTCACACCCAAATTGGTCAAAAGAAAATTCACACGCAGAGATTGTTATATATATATATTATGTGATTTACTCTATTATTGTTATCTGATAAGAATTATATTATACTCAACTAACCTTTAATCATTTTTGTTCTTTTTATCATGCATCTCTTAAAAAATTTCATCATCTCTCTACAAATACAGATACAGTCTTTGTTTGTGTATGTGAAATAATAGTCTCTATATATGATACAGTTTCTCTATCATTCATTCATTGCCATTTACTTCTTCTTTTTCTTTTTTTTGCAACATACAAAGTCTAGATATAGTCTCGGTCTGTGTCTGATACAGTTTCTCTATAATTCACTCATTCTCTCTAATTCCTTCTTTGTTTTGTTTCTATTTGCATACGTATGAACGTTGATATAATATTAAAGTTTTTTTGTCTCTCATAATTAAGCATCCTATTTTTTTATATTCTTTTTATTTTCCCAATCTATTTTAATTATTTTTATATTTTTTGTTTGTGCAGGAAAATGTATATTAAAGCTTTGGATGAATTGACTCCTGACTATGATTTATGGAAAAATCAATTTAGAGCTTCGAGATTGTAAGAATCCTTAAATAAAATTATAGAACCTCCTTATTAGCATAGATATGAGTTTAATTGATGCAAATGTATGATTAATTTTTCATGTTTTTTAATTTATTAATTTTTCATTTCATAAATTAATTGTTCTTTATATTATTATTTTATATAATATTTTTTGTGGTACCTTTTATTTTTTACATATTTTTAATTGTTTTCAGTTATTTTTTAATTTTTATTTTAGGACTCAATCATGTATGTTTAAATTATAAAATTAATTTTTATTGCATACTTTTTTATCTATTTTCCTAATTTATATTTTACTTCTAGTATTAAAGTTTTTATTCATAATAATAGTTTTTTTATTTATTTTTATGTTTTTTATTTAAAAATGACTCATTTTATGTTTTTTATTATTAATTAATTCTTATAATTTTTTATTATGTGTTTAACATTTTTTGTTTTAGGGGTCAATTATGTAGGGCCAAGCACGGATCAATAAATGATGCAGGTATACAAAATTTAGTATTATTTATATTCCTATTCAGTATTTTATTTTATTTGATTTCCAATTTTTTTTTATTTTCTATTTTAATGTTCTCTCTTCGTAATAATATTTTTTTTATTTATTTCCTGATTTTTATTTTTATAAATTACCCTCTTATTTTTTATTCTTTGTTTGTTATTAATTAATTCTTTTAATTTGTTTATCGTTTAATATTTTTTTTTGTTTTGGGACTCACTGATATATATTTAAATAAAAAAATTAAGTATTATTTATATGATTGTTAAATAGTTTATTTTATTCATTTTCTTTATTTATTTTCTATTTTCTAATTTAATTTTTTTGCATAATAATATTTTTTTTATTTATTTTCCTAATTTATATTCCTTTAAAATTAGTCTCTTAAGTTTTTTATACTTTTTGTTATCCTTCATTAATACTTTTGATTTTTACTTCTGTTGTTTAATATTTTTGTTGTTTTTTGGCTCAATGATCCACGTTTAAAAAAAAATTAAGTATTATTTATATTTTTTATTCATTTACTGATTTATGTTTTAAAAATTATTCTCTTATATTTTTTATTTTTTATTTTTTATTAGTTAATTCTTTTAACTTTTTATTTGGTTGTTTAATATGTTTTTTGTTTTAGGGGCCAACAATGCATGTTTAAGTTTAAAAAATTAGCTATTATTTATATTATTATTTAATAGTTTATTTTATTTATTTTTCTGATTTGTATTCTAATTTATATTTTAATAATTTTTATTTATTTTCCAGATCTATATGAAAAAATAGAAAAAATTGATAAAAATATATAATTTGGAAACAAATTATATACAATTTTTTTAATATTACGTAATAAATGGCTAGAAATAGTAGTTAAAATGTTAAATTTTTTTAAAAAATTAATGCAAGCCCGTGGAACCCACGGGAAGTGAGCTAATATAGTTGGTTTCGGATCATGGTTGAAGATAATTGCAGGTAGTTCAACAAGAAATAGTTTTGAAAATATATTTTACTTAGAAGTTATAGAATGCAACGCATAAATGGCAAAACAATTCTATTGACCAAAAAGAAATTGTATAATTATGGCCACCCAAATAGCCGGATGGCACTTTCCATGTCCAAATCATGATTTTGTGAGGTATGAAATCAAACTTTGTCTTTGACAATAATATTTAGGATGAGAGATGTGATGCCTCGAAATTATTTATATATACAAAAGTCTTCAAATCCACTAGCTTTACATTATTCTTAAGTATGATCAACAAGTCTCGGATATGTTTGCTGCTTGATTCATTTTAATATAATTTTAGGTTTAACTTGCATATAGTAAGCGTAAAATTGGTAGGCAGCTTAAACAGATCATTAACACGAGTAGACACAGTTGTTTTATTATTTTAAGTTGTACTATGGTAGAATATAAAATTATATTCTCAATTATCCTTAATCTTTTAGTTGCAACGATCACTAAGAATGATATGGTTGATAAAAAAAAAAAAAAAACTAGGTATGATATGGGAATTGTTATTACTAATTTTAGAGGGATAGATGTTTGTGTATTTTCTTTTATAGATCTCCAATTGAATATGAATGATATACCAAATGGTATAATTTGAGCTGCAAAATGCGGGTCTCATGTTTATAATTATCAACCTGAAAAAGTAAATAACCGATAGATAAAGTTCAGAAAAAAACTCAGAAGAGGATGGGAATAGAATTAATGCTACTCTTAAACTGTGATGCCTGGAACCAGCTTGATTTAATCATCGGCACCTCAATAAAATCACATCAGTTTTGGAAAAAAGCCAAAGGCGCAAGGCACCTGAGGAAGGTATTATATAGTTGTGAGAATCCGATCCAAAATTACTTGGGTCCTCTCACCTATTCTTTTTCACCTTCTTCTTTGGGTCAATCTCATGTCAATGGAGTCGCCACCCAAATTTTATTAAGGACAAAATTTAGAAAAAACCTTTGTATGACTCCTTTAGGCAACATGATCATAGCGAACCAAAGACATGGGATCGGAGATTCGCCACGGATGGGAATGTGTTAGGCACTCATCCATGTTGGGTCGAAACCTTGTGCAATTGAAAAGTATAAGTGTGCCATGTGCAAGTGTGCAGATGTGGAAACCAAAAGAAAAGGGGAGAAGGAGAAGATTTGGCTTGCATCCCGTTGTGAAACCGAGACTACACACGTACCCGAGTGATTGGGGTCAAAGCCACGTAGTTTGGCATCAATTTGCCACTTACATCATCAAAATCATCATCATATAGTCAGCAAGAATCAATCAAAAGGGATTAAATGTTACCTCTTGTAGCCCTCCTCTAGCTCCTTGAATTGGGTTGTGTTCTCTACCCACCTTCTTGCCACTTCTTAGCTCTATGGTTGATCCTCTCTTGATTTCATCCTTGCTGGACTACTGCTGATGCTCCCAACGAAAATGCTCCAGAGTTTCTGCCTAAAAGTGTATTCCTAAGCTTGGAGAGGTAGAGTTTCTCCAAGCACTAAAGCTTATGGGTGTGTATGTGAGAAAAATTGTGTGTCCCTTGAAATGTGTGAGAGGGGTCCTATTTATAGTGTTCTGGGAAGTCTAGGGGCGTGGACCTACTTAATGGTGAAGATTATGCCTGAAAATCTGGTCCAAAACTGCGTAGGAACGAATTAAAAACAAAAATCGGAAAAATCAGAGATTCTGGGCCCTGATGACCGCCATGGCCAGCGGTCAGGGCCGGCGGTCAACTGTGGATGTCCGCCGGCACCCAGCGGTCACCTTGCATGTCACCCGTTCTTTCCTTTTTTGAACTCCAATCCCCCTAATTCTGCTCTGATTTGATCCTACCATGTAATCAACCCCCAATCAACCCAGAGTCACTCCATTACTTGATTATTACCCCTCTAAATTATTCCATAACTGATTGATGACACATTAATACCTATTTTGAGCAAAATCATACCAAAAACACAAAATCTAATCAAGAGATGATTTAACTCTGATTTTTTACAAAAATCAAAGCTAAAATTAACCTGCAAGAAATGTGTTAATGGGCTTATTAAAATCTGGAGACTTCTCATTTCATTAACCTTGGGCATCTAACTTTATTCCTAACCCAAAAATAAATCATCTCATCATAACTGGATTGAAATTAAAAAAGCTCAAATAACAAAATTAAATATATTTTAGTTTAATAAACCTTAATATATATTTTATCCTAACAATCATCTCGTTAATCCTAGAGTTCGAACACATACAGGTTTAAATTACCAAATTACATTAATTCTACTAAATTAAATTTTTACTATGTCTTGACCTAAGATCAAATGAACTCATTAATCCTAAGCTCAAACATGTTCGAAATCCAATTTTAGTAGAAAATACATGGGTCAAATTTGGGTGTTCACAGATGCCCCTCGTTGATGAGTCCTTAGAGACGAAGGACGAAACAACGTAAGAAAGGAACAACAAAATTTGAATGATAGATGTGTGTGGTGTGTGCCAAGGGTTGGAGCTTCCCATGATCCTCTTTGAGAATCATCTCATCCCGAAAGTTTGAGGGACTAGCCCTCGGTTTATGGGAATCATCTCATCCCAGGTTCTCGGGAATCATCTCATCCCGAGGTGATAGAATCATCTCATCTATCAGGTTGTCAGCAAAGAATCATCTTATCTTTGTCAATTAAGTTTTGGTTTGAGAATCATCTCATCCCAAGTTATGGTTTTCGGGAATCATCTCATCCCGAGGCAAAGAATCATCTCATCTATCGGATTGTTGATAAAGAATCATCTCATCTTCGTCAACTAGGTTTGGATTTGGGAATCATCTCATCCCAAGTTATGGTTTTCGAGAATCATCTCATCCCGAAGAGATAGAATCATCTCTTCTATCGAGTTGTTAGCAAAGACTCATCTCATCTTTGTCAACTGGATACACAACATTTTAGTTTGGGATTCATCTCATCCCGGGGTTTGCGAGAACTGGGTCCTCGGCTTTTGTTTGATTTCCTCATCTTATGGTTTGCAAGAACTGGGTTCCCGACTTTTGACTCGTATGTCTCAAGGTCGGCTCTTCTCATGGTTTGCAAGGGCTGGGCTCTTGGCCTTCAACTGGTTTCTCTCATGTTTGGATTCCCTCATGGTTGGGTCATCTGAGTTCATTCCTCTCTGATTTCCCTCATGTCTCGGTCAATTCTCATCTGGATTCTCTCATGTCTGGGTCATCTGGGTTCGTTCCTCTCCGATTTCTCTCATGTCTGGGTCTACTCTCATCTGATTTCTCTCATGTTTGGATTCTCTCATGTCTAGATCCCCTCATGACATGGTCTTGCAAGGACCAGGTCTTTGGCTTTGGCTGGTTTGTCTTATGGTTTGCTCCCCTCCTCATAATTGGTTTTCTAAGCTTAATTGCCCCAAGGTTGCAAGAACTTGGTCCTTGGCTTGGGTTGATTTGTCTTGACTCATGGTTACGAGGACCGAGTCCCCGGTTTTGGCTGGATTCTCTCATCTCTCTTTTGACTAGGATTCTCATCTCTTGGTGAAGGGTAAGAGGTATCATCTTATAGTCTGTTCAACTCACCTTTGGGTATCCCATGCTCTCAGGTTTGGGTTGGATGTATATCTGGGATCATCTTGGTATTTTTGGTTCCCTCAAAATCTCATAGGTTTCGAGAAATGTGCTGCCTCACAGCCAGGTTGTTTGGATCCCAAGCCCCTTATGTCAATAATCTGGGTTTGAAGGTAATGGGGTGTGTTGTGCCCCTTGAGACATGCAAACAAAAAGTGGGGTGTGATGTCCCTAGTGTTTTTCCATGGTTTTAGAGATGGGTTTAAGTGTGCCCCTGTTCTATCGATTACCATCGGATGTTTCAACCTGACATCGAATGAGGGATGGGCATATCGTACCCATGAGAATCAAGGGTGGGGGTGACGTGCCTCTAGCATGCATTAAGGCTTGATAAGTTATGCATGTACGATATTGTCCACAAACAAAATATTTATTATTGCAAATTCTAGTTGAAGTCAACAGGTGCCCCTTATCTCGGTGAACAGTTTGGTCATAATAAACGAGTGTAACCTTCCCCTTTTTTCTCTCCTTTTATTTTTATTTTCTCCCCCCTACTCTTCTTCCCTCTCCCTAATTTTCTTGAATTTTTTTTTTGAAACTTTTCAGGCAGGCCCGTGCTATCGACCGGGCAATCATGTGGGTAGATGACCGCTACCGTTCTGCGGTCTTGCATGGATGACCGCCGGCAGTGGCGGTTTTCACGAATGACCGCCGGCAGTGGCAGTCGTGAACCTCTAAATTTACTTTTCGGTCTTTGGACTTGGGCTTTAGGGTTTTTACGAATCCCACCGACCATAAAATAGTGTAAATAAACCCCTAGTACCTAGAGACCCCCATAATTCATCATAACATATCTCAAACACACCTAGGGCAACCATGAATAAGGATTTCCATGCTAAGGTGCTTAAGTGGATGGCGAGTGTTCTTCCTATATGTCGTAGGGACTTTGCACTGTTGGGCTTGTCCAGATTGTTCAAGCTTCGTGGTGTGGTGATAGAATAGAGTCTGATTCGTGTTGTTGCCAAATTCTGGGACAAGAGTCGTCGTGTATTCCGCTTCGGCCAGGACATGATAGAGTTGTGTCCCACTGTTGATCAGTTAAACACCTTCTTGAATGCTAAATTCATAAAGGGTGTTGCCGTGGTTTCCCTTGATGATGATGTCTTGAAAGAAGTTAGCAAATTCCTCTTTCTAGCCGAAGGTAAGGTCGACTTCTTCCTGAATGAAAACAATCATCTGGAGCTAACGAAGATCATTGACCGATACTTCCTAGACAGCTCAGAACAACACCCCATAGAGGAAGACTTCGATTGGAGGTAGGAGCGCTATCATGCCCTTGCTTTTGTGATGACACATGAGTTCTTACTGTAGCATCTTCTGGTGTTTGTCCCCTGCAAATTGGTACGTTAGTAGCCCGACTTTTTGGTGAAAAGAGTCTTATTCCTGTCATATTAGGTGAGACCCTCAATTGCTTGGATGTATTGACAGATAATCCCATGGCCCCCATGACTGGTTCCCCTTTTCTACTTCAGGTATGTGTTTATTCCCCTTGTCTCTCCATCGTCACTTTCATTGTGTTGACCCTTTCCTCTCTTACAGATGTGCTGCGTAAACACCTTACATTGATTGAACGACCCCGGGTTGATCCCACAAACTATGTTCGTCGTGGTTATTTAGTCTCCTTCAACACTATCCGAAACTGGGCCATCTATATGAAGGACCTCAAAGCTGAACAAATCACCTGGTTCTGTCGGTGGCTTGGGATGCAAGAGGTAGTCATCATTACCCTGTGAAATGATTGGGTCACACTCCCAGGTGTAGAAAGATCTACATACTATTGTCCGAACAGGGTTCTAAGGCAGATTGGCTTAGAATAGACAGATCCCTCTGATATTCCAATTCCGGTGACAGGGCCTATGAAGACTGCAGCCTTGAAAGCTATCAAGGGAGGTTAGGCTTTGCCATTAAGGGAACCAACTGACAGTCACTTTGAGATTAATCCCTCCAACCATACTTAGAATGGTTGAAGAGAGAAGTGGCTGCTTCAGAGAGGTCTTTGCATCTTTCAAGGGAGGTGTTTCTGGAAGGACCTACGCCTCCGGGACTTGAGTTTCCTGAACGTTCTATCGAAAAGGGAAAAGATGAGGAGGGCAAGTCGAGTCGGAAGAAACACAAGAAGAATTGAGTCCCATCTTAGCAGTTATCTCTTTACATTCATAATGCATGCCAATAAATGAGTGAACAAAAATTCTCTTTATCTGTTTTGTTAATCTCTAGACTACTACTTAATAAACAGAACTGGACCTGGTTTGGGCTTCCTACGTATTCATGGCTTGTCATCATTTTTCTTTGTTTTTTTTTTCCTTCTTTTTTTTTTCTTTATTTTGCTTTGATTATGCTCATGAAATCAGGTTCACGTAGTTCTTTTTATATGTGCTTGATCAGTCCCAAAAATTCCCTTTCCTCAGGCCTTCTCCGTGCAACTTGTAACTTGATTTCATTCCCTTAGGCCGCTAATCGTAAGACCTCAAAAACCTTTTTATTTTTGGGTTAAACCCCTTTTTTCTCTTCTTCTTTTTTTCCTTTTTTCTTTTTGACTGGCCTTCCCTTCTAGGCTGTGTGATTTCGCGGTGGAGGAAGCCTAACGTTCTCCAATGGGTTAGGCTTTGGAATTTTTGGGAGTTTAGTTGATATTATCACTCTCATTAGCATTAGTCTTAGGATCACTTTTCGCAGATTTTAGGGAATTTTGTCCAGCTCATCATACTTACACATATCATGCATGAATCAAGAAATTGCCAAGATGACCATATATGAAAGAAAAAGAGTGCCATTATTTATTGGAAAAACAAAATAACAACGACTCGCCTATTGGCTTCTTTTAGACTAGATCACAGACTTTTCAACTAGGCACCCCATGTGGACTAACGTCCATCTCTTCAAATAGCCTCATCCCTGATGTGCACATATTTCACATAGTATTAAAGGCATGAAAACTTCTTTATTATTATTATTTTGAATAAAAATCATGCATTTACTTATCTTTCTTTGTTTTATTGTTGAATAAATTGCTTGAACTAACAATTATGTTTTCAGGTGTAAAATCGTCCCACTTCGCTACCGAAAACGATCAATTTCGGCCAAAACTGGAAAC
>JAKUCV010000522.1:0-11138 GCA_028386065.3 Turnera subulata | reverse complement strand
CAGAAAATTAAGAGTCACATGCATCCATACATCAAACTATGAAATGCTTCTTGAAAACTAAAGGTCACATGTATTTAATGTTACAATCAATTTTCGTGCTATAAAATGAGGAAAACCACCTCATAGCGATCATATTACTAAGGCAGTCTCTTCTTGCCTTACAATTATCTTAGTCATTATTTTATAATTATTTTATTTTTTAGCTATTTTTAAGAATAATGATAAGATAATGATAAGATCATCTTCTTTGTATTATTATTTTAAAAATTATTTTTTAAAAAATGATAAGATGATTTGAATAGCTTCTAACCTTTTTTTTTCTCGTTATCAATTTTTTTTCTATTTAAATACATTCTCTATTAGTAATACTATTTTTTTCATAATTCATTCTCTAAAAAAAAATCTTTGTTTGTAAGTTTTCCTACTACACAAGTGTGTATTACATCTTCTCGATAATCATTCAAGGGGTGTAATTTTCTCTATTTATTTGGATTGTATTTTTTATACATTTTTATCATTATTTTTTCTATATTCTTTTATGTAATTAATCAAATTATATTTTATTTTTTTGCCAAAAAATATCAATATTCTGTGTTATTTTTAATATAGTAAGTTTTACTACGTTTTAATTTATTTTTTAAAAAATAAATAATACAATATAATACAAAATATTATAATTATTATCAAACCAATCCGATGCCCGTATATTGCTAGGGATGTATACTAGTTATTATATATGGGATCAAACATCATCTGCTTAATTGTTAATTTAATTGTACTTCTAATCGATTCTCTATTAACAGGTTCTAGGGAAAATTGTAGCACCCAGCAGCATTGGTGCATGGGGTACCTGTGGTGACATGTGGTTGTCCTTTAATGGAATTGAGGGTCTAACATTGGATGGAACAGGCTCAATTGATGGACAGGGCTCAATGTTGTGGGGGCAAAAACAATGCAGGCCGACGGTAATATCTAAAGGCTATTTTCCTTTTGAGAAAATTGTTGTAACACACACAGGAATTAACAGAACAAAGTTTTGATTGGTGAAAATTTGGCTTGTGTGTGCCACCCAATGTTGATTGTTTCACTGAAAAATGTTATAGGCTCTACACTTCAATAGTTGCAACAATATGAGGGTAAAAGGACTTTCATCAATAGCCCAAGAGCCCATATTGTCATACTTGGTTCTGCCGGTGTATCCGTCTCCGGCATTAAAATCACGGCTCCTGATGAAAGTCCTAACACCGATGGAATTGACATCTCCAGATCTACCAATGTCCAAATTCTTGATAGTGTCATAGGAACTGGTAATTAAATTGGCTTTGTTTTCCATTTTAATATTTTTAGTTCTTGAAAAATTATATTACCTGCTGATTATTGTATGACCTGTATAAATTTGATTTAGGTGATGACTGCGTTGCCATAAACGGCGGCTCCTCCAATATCACCGTCACCAACATTGCATGTGGACCTGGTCATGGAATTAGGTTTGAACAAAACATTAACACCAAAATATGAATGTTTCCTTATTATTGTTTGTTTTACTGTAAATTAATTAAGTCTTGTATAACATTTTAGAATTGTGAATTTGCAGCATTGGAAGTCTTGGAGATAGTGGAAGCCATGATAGCGTGGAAGAGGTGAACGTACAATATTGCAACTTCACCTCAACAATGAATGGAGCAAGAATCAAGACAGTGCCTGTAATAAATAATAGAACATTAATTTCGCTAATTACTTAATCTATCACTACTTGAGTACTTGTTATATTTTCCTTGCCTAACTAAATAAATTCAATTTTTCAGGGAGGAGCAGGCACAGGGGTGTAAACGAGCCGAGCCGAACCCGAATATAGGCAAGTTGGCTCGGCTCGAGCTCGAAAATAAATTACTGAGCTCGAGCTCGGCTCGAGTTCGATCGAGCTTCAAAATATGAGCTCGAGCTCGAGCTCGATAGAGAACTAAAAGATTCGAGCTCGGCTCGATTAAGCTCGACTGAGCTCGTTTAAATTATAGGGTCTTTTGAGTTCAAAATCCAAAGATGCAGTAAAATATATTAAAAAAAGCTCAATTAAACTTGATTAACTCATATAAAAATAATGAGACCACATAAGGAGAAGGTCTCCGTAAAACTTATTATAAATTACAACAACATAACAATTAATACCATAAACATAATAATCTAAAAATTTAAAACACCAATAACAATGTTTATTCCACAATTCCTTTGCAATTGGCTGCCTGCATTTAAAGCACCACCCCTGAGGATTTCTGCCACGTTCCATCTCTACTCCTTCAGTCCTTTGCAACACAAAAACAAGTAGAATTATTTGAGACATCATGCAAGAATAGCTCGTTTACAAGATCCAAAACGAGCAAATGGGGGCCAAGCCAATGTTATTATATTAATGAGGTTTCATTGAAATGAAATGATAGATATATAGGTTTTTTAACTTATTGGTAATTATAGCATGTAAAGAGAAAAAGCAAAGCATAAATGTATAATATGAATCCAGTCCATATGTTATTCTATGTAAGCTAAGGAGCACAGTAGAACAAATAACAATATTATACTTCCTACCTTATATAATGATGCATCAATTATCAGTATCCCTCAACGTTAACCTTGAATTATTGCTGGGATAACTATGACAATGGCAAGCTATGATTTACAGATGTTAATAATAGCATTATTTTAGTACCTCCAGAATCTAGCCATTCCCAAATCTAAGAACCCCGCTTGCTCATCCCTAATAAACCAAATCTTGCTTGACCAATCTTCATAATAATCCATCAAAACATGCCATATACTAGTTGTGAGAATGATAGTACTTACAATGCATTGTATCTAGCAACTAAATCACGGAATTCTGATTACTTCGGGCAATGGCTCCTAAAAAAAAAAAATAGCATTAGAACAATCTAATAATTATAGCAAAACAGAAAGTTAAAATAAAATTAAAATAGAAAGCTAACCTTGCTCTTTTTCTTCACTCCATGGAGATTACGCAACCAATCACCACCATACAATAGCATTTGCACTGTTTCGGGGCCCGATGAAGCCCGATAAGGATCAGTGGTCCTACTACCGGCACTAAAAGTGGCTTCCGAAGCTACCGTAGTGATGGGAATACTCAAGATATCACGAGCCATTCGTGATAAAATGCGGTACTTATTGCTCTCTCCCTTCCACCAAGCTATGGCGTCAAAAGAAAGAGGATTTCCTTCATGAATATTGGAAGCGGTTTCACTCCTTTATAGGTCGGAACTCTGGAACCTAAAGACTTTCTCAATAAGACAGGATAGATGGATTGGCAATCATCATCAAGATATCTTTCAAGATCTGATCTTTGAGATGGACGTGATGCCTTTGATCTAATATATTTCGTATATTCATCCCATCCCGAACAAGCTTTTGAGGAGTTGACTTCCACATATCTGTGGTCAAGCTGATCTTTCGGACACCTTTCAAATATGCCTTCAACTTCTTCTTTTCAAACTCATACACTTGTTCACAATCCTTTTTTGCAGTAACACGTGATACTTTCTGCCACTCAACCATTCCCCGCTTTTGCATCATATTAAAGCCCGATCCTTCGACATAAGAAAATGGGACCTCATCTGTTAGTATCTAAAAAGTCACTCCTTCTCTCATCTTCATCATATCAAATTTACCATCAGTGATGGCATGACCAATGTTTACAACATTAGTATCCTTAGGGGGAAAATTAATCATTTGTTGTTGCACATGATGTTTCTTCCGAAGAGCACACGCCTCCAAGTGTCGGTTAAGATGACTTGTAACCCCACTCTTCAATATTTTAAGAACATGCTTATAATGAACACATCGAGCTTTCTGTTCTCCTTTGACTGTTTCCTCAGTGAACTCAAGCCACAATAAATTTTTTAGCTCTTTTCCTCTTCTAAAAATAATTATTATCACCATCTTTATCGGTAGCATCCTCAGCATTGCTATCTCTACCATGTGTTTCACTGGGTGTAGAGTTGATGTTCTGGTTACTAGTTGAATCAGCCCCCGATGAATTTATCTCCATGAACATTGGTTCTTTAGGTTGTTGTTCTTCATCAAGCGGTAGGGAGGATACTTCTGGTGTACTTGACATATCTATAAGACAATACAAAACAATAAAAGTTACTTTAACTAGATTAGAATTTTTCATACAAGTTCCAAAACCAATCAAAAGTTTTTAAATGACTAACAGTTACTACAATGGGAAGTATTAAACTACTGCGGTATTGGTATAGCTTCTTATTAATTAATTTGTCTTTATCCTCTATCATCTACAAGTTGTGCTATGGTACGATTTCAATCCAAACATTCCATTAAGAATTTACTTATTCTGAGAAATGATAATGGAGAGGACAAGTTGATGTACATTTGGCCGACCAGACTAAAAAACTGCTAGTCTTCAAGCCTAAATGCTGATAAAGCCCAACCAAATGCATACGCTTTTTCCTTTTGCTAAATCATCGTCAGTTTTAATAAAGAAAGATATTAAACATCCATTTTGGCTAAAGAGTCTACTACGCTATTTGTCCACTTAACAAAATGAAGAAAATTGGAAAGTTTGTATAGATACTGGCTTTTGAGGCAACTAAAAGTAGCAAACAAAACTATCATATTTCATTCCTAATAAAAAACAAAAGCCAACAAACAATTTCTCCACTCTCCACTATACCAAACAAGGCCTACTTACTCTATCCCCATCCCAAACACAAAAGCAGAGCAAATAGTGATAAGAGATAATAAGAGAAAAGTCTTAGCTACAGATTAGTTAGGGTTATATTCCACTGTGATTTACATTGTATACTTATGTGATATACCTTGTAGTAGTTGAGTCTATCTGTAACTTATGTTAACGATGTATATAAATATGACTAGAGGTAATCAGTGTCATTCACCTGATTACTCTTTCTCAATGGTAGCAGAGCGGGTTACTATCTTGTGAGCCTGTTACATGTCAACTCTTCCTTCTTCTTCTCAAACAACCCTTCCTTCTTCTTCTCTAATGCTTTCCTCTTCCTCCTCTAGAGACATAACCTCTCATAGAGTCATTCCAAATATGTCTTCAGCATCCACGACCTCATCTTCTTCTTCTGTTTCTTCTGTGTTGAGTGTCAACATCGAGCATCATGTTCCTGAAACCTTGGATTTTACGAACTATTTGGTGTGGCAAAGTCTGATGCTTACTGTTTTTCATTCACATCAAGTTGTGGATCATATTGATGGTTCTTTTGATGTTCCTTGTGCTACTCTTACCGATGAGTCTGGTTTAGAGTCTTCTAATCCTCTTTATATTTCTTGGAAGCAGATAGACAGTTCTATTGTGTCCTGGATTTTCGCTACAGTGAACTCAGATATTCTTTCTCATATCATTCGTCCTGGTGTTGTGCAGACTGCTAGAGAGGTATGGTTAGCTGTCGAAACTTTGTTTCATGATCATGTTAGTGCCCGATATATGGAGTATCGTTCAGCCTTTACACATGCCAAAAAAGAGTCTAGGTCCATGTCTTCCTATCTGCAGTATGTCCGTAACTTAGCTGATTGTCTTGATGCTATAGGTCAAACGATTACTGAAGATGATCTTGTCATGGTGTACATGTTCCTGCCGCAGCCCTATCTTCTGTGGTTCTTTCTCATGGACATGTTTCACCGACTATATGGCATCATTGACTTTGTCATGCTGGCTCCTCTGTTCTTTCCAAGTTTTTGCAGTAGAATTTTTCGTCTTCTTTTTCTGTTAAGTCTTTAGGGTTTTGTCATTCGTGTCAGTTGGGAAAGCATATTGTTCTGCCTTATCCCTTGACGAACACTATTTGTTCTCTTCCATTTGATGTGTTGCACTGTGATATTTGGATAAGCCCCGTTTCTTCTTGTAGTGGTTATCGATATTATGTTTTATTTATTGATGGTTATACTCGTTTTTGTTGGATTTATCCTTTGCGTCAAAAGTCGGATGTTTAGAGCATCAAAGTGCACAAATGCTGTTCGCTTTATACTTTTTCATGCTCACATGCCTCCTCGTTTTTGGGTTGAAGCTTTGCAGTATGTTATTTATACAATAAATCGATTGCCTCACACTACTTTGGATTGGGCCAGTCCTTATGAGCTTTTATACCACTCTCCACCTTCTTTTGATCTTTTCCGTGTTTTTGGTTGTGCATGTTATCCGCATGTTATGACTCCTCGGCATAAGTTGTGTCCTCGTTCAACTCTACATGTTTTCTTAGGTGTCTCGTCAGTTTATAAGGGTTTTCGTTGCTATGACATATCTTCTGGTAAGGTTATTGTGTCTCGTAATGTCACGTTTCATGAAACACAGTTTCCTTTTGCCCAGACTTCCTCTGGTCCTCCACTGTTTCCAGATTCTTTTTCTCCAGCACGAGTTTTCCAGAGTCCTTGTACAATTAAAATGTTTACATCAGCTTTGCCACAACCAACAGCCACTATCGTGCCCATAACGCATACTGATGTCTCTCTTTTGCCTTCTACCCAATCGTCTCCATCTACCTCTCCTATTTCTTGTTCGCCTAAATCACCCTCTGTCCCACCACCAACAACCGGCCCTAGTTCTCCTTCTTTGGTTCCCGCATCACCCTCTCCTCCTCTTGCTTCCCGGCACCCAATGGTCACACGGGCTCGTGCTGGGATTTCCAAAAAACTCACCAAAATTTCTTTACTTACCACCAAGGCTACGTCTTCTTCTCCTCCAGCCACACCTCCACCAGATCCTTTAACCTATAAGCAGGCAAGTCAAGATAGCAATTGGCAACATGCCATGCGAGAGGAGTATCAGGCTCTTCAAAAACAAAACACATGGTCTCTTGTCCGTCGTCCGCCAGGGGCTAATATAGTTGGCTCTAAATGGGTTTTTCGACGGAAGTATCGTTCTGATGGCACTCTCGAGCGCTACAAGGCTAGGCTCGTTGCCCAAGGCTTTTGTCAGAAAGCAGGGGAAGAGTTTATAGAAACTTATAGTCCGGTGATTAAACCGGCTACAATTCGATTGGTACTTAGTCTGGCTGTTACAAAGGGTTAGAGTTTGCGTCAACTCGATGTAAAAAACGCTTTCCTCAATGGTGACATGAAACAGTTTTTATGCAGCAGCCTCAAGGCTTTGTTGATCCGGCATTCCCTGATCATGTTTGTTGGTTGAATAAAGCACTTTATGGGCTTAAGCAAGCGCCTCGCGCTTGGTATCAACGGTTTGCCAATTTTTTGGTTACTCAAGGTTTTCAGATTAGTCTTGCGGATGCATCACTTTTTACTTTTCATTCAGCTTCTGGTTCGGCATTCTTGTTGCTATATGTTGATGATATAATACTCACTGCTTCTTCATCATCTCTCTTGAGTGCCTTGTTGCGTATGCTGCAGACAGAGTTTTCTATGACATATTTGGGGGACTTGCACTTTTTGTCTGGGCATTCAGGTTCAATCTTCAGCTGCTGGTTTGTTTCTTCATCAGCATCGGTATCTTACTGGTATCTTGGAGCGTGCGGGTCTAGCAGATGCAAAGCCTGCCTCCACGCCTCTTCCTCCTCGGCACACTTTGTCTATTGCTGATGGTGTTCCTTTGCCTGAGTATGCGCAACAATTGTATCGTAGTCTTGCTGGAGCTATGCAATATTTAACCTTCACCAGGCCGGATATATCATATGCAGTAAACACCGTGTGCCAGTTTATGCATGCTCCAACGACTACTCATTGGCAAGCAATGAAGCGGCTTCTTCAATACTTGAAAGGCATTTTGGATTATGGTTTTTTAATCAGACCCACTAATCTTTCTTTTCTGACAGCTTTTAGTGATGTGGATTGGGCTGGTTGTGTGGATACCCGTCGTTCTACAACCGGTTACTGTGTTTATCTTGGTGCTAACCTGGTGGCGTGGTCTGCCAAGAAGCAGCATACCGTGTCTCGTAGTAGCACTGAGTCCGAGTATCGTGCGTTGGCGAGCACGGTTGAAGAGCTTTGCTGGTTACGAGCTATTCTTCATGATCTTCATTTGCATCCTCAACAGCATGTACCTGTTCATTGTGATAATCTCTCCACCACTCATCTGGCTACCAATCCCATCCAACACCAACGTACAAAGCATTTAGAAGTGGATTTGCATTTTGTTCGTGAGAAGATTCAACGGCGTTTTGTTTCTGTTCTTCATATTTCGAATACCAAGCAACAAGCCGACATCTTTACTAAGTCTTTGGGTGTTCGAGATTTTCAAGCACAACGTTCCAATTTGAGCATGGTTGCTGCCTCCCAACTCAAATTGCGGGGGGCTGATAAGAGATAATAAGAGATAAGCCTTAGTTACAGATTAGTTAGGGTTATATTCCACTGTGATTTACATTGTATACTTATGTGATATACCTTGTAGTAGTTGAGTCTATCTGTAACTTATGTTAACGATGTATATAAATATGACTAGAGGTAATCAGTGTCATTCACCTGATTACTCTTTCTTCAGATAGCACACAATTATCAATTTTAGTTGTAAAAAAAATAATAATAATTGAAAAGAAAGAATACTAACCCAGCAACGAAACCCGTTTATTTATACATACATGGACTAAGACTTAAAAATGTTAATTTATACCTGCAGGCGTGGATGTCGATGAAGGAGGAAGGAGCACAAAAGAATAGGAGAAGAGGGAGGATTGAGAACGAGCAAAGAAAAGAAAACCTGAATGTGTTTCAATGAACAAAAAATACACTAATTTTAGGACTTGGGAAACCCTTCAAAGTTAGAGATTTCAGATTTGGGAAACCCTTCAATGAAGGGAAAAATACAATAGTTCCAGGTTAGGGATTTGGGAAATCTTTCGGCTTTAGGACTTTAGGATAGGTCACCGAATAAAAAATATTTGTTTTTGTTTTTAATTTGAAATTGAGTTTAGAAATAACAACAAAAGAGACGCCCATTGTCACCCAACTTCTTTTTAAAAAGCCCAAGTTATAGATAGGTGTGTTGGGCCTAGTAAAATTTTCAAAAGCTCGACTAGGCTCGCGAGCTTAACGTGCCGAATATAATAAAGCTCGAGTTCAGCTCGTTTGACACTAAGCTCGGCTCGAGCTCGATAATGTCGAGTCAAATACGAACTTTCATCGAATCGATCTCGAACAACTCACGAACTGCTCCAGCTCGTTTACACCCTAAGTAGGCTACGCCAGGAAGATTACATATGACCACATCACGTTTGAGGCGACTTCAAACCCTATCATAATTGATCAACATTACTGCAACGGGAAGGTTTGCGCAGAAAAGGTAAATTATAAACTTGAAGAAAATGTATTATATATACACAGACACACACACTAAGCGATTATATTCCTCGGGCTAATATTATATATGTAACCTTAATTAATTGATTTTGAAAATCATATTCTATGCATTTGCAGGGGAAGGCCGTGGCAGTGAGTGACATTACGTTCTCTAATATGAAAGGAACATACTCAAAGGAGGAACCAATTACGCTGGTTTGCGATTCATCGAAAGGCTGCAACAATGTCAGGATGGAACAAATCGACCTTAGAACTCCTTCAGAGCCTGGAGAGAAGGGCAACGTTAAATGCTCCAATGTTAAGGGTGAACGTACTTCTGTCACACCCGCCGTCCCTTGCCTGTCAGCGACAAAGGCATGAAGAAATCCTTTTGGAGAATTCCCATATTAGCTAGTTTTTTAATTGCCCCATTTAGCATATATTTTAGTATACCATTTTAGTGGAATAACTGCTCCGACTTCTTATGTATGTACCCATTATAATAGATGGTCATACAGGGCGAAAACCTTTTTAACAAGTGGTTTCTTGCCTAATTAAAAAAATATGAAGCGGCCGGTAACAATGTCTTCTTGATAGAATTGAATTGTAATTGGTGATCAGATCTATCAATAATATATATGTTATTATACAGATGAGTAATTTCTTTCTGAGTATTCTTGTAGGCAACATTACACTATTACTGCTTGATGACTGGTTTTAAACGTTCAAGCCATGATCACACTATATGAGTCTCAAAACAATATATGTAGAGCTAGCCAAAAGGATATATATTTAAGATAGTCCAAGAAAGAATGGCAAGACTATGTTTAAACGTTATATTCATCTCAATAACATCCATTTCCAATAGCAGAAAGAGTATCTTTATGCCTACCCTTTGCAATATAATGATATTCTTTAACTCAAGCGGACAGAAAATAATTCGCAACAATTCAATTGGGATCTTTTGTATAAACTAGTTTTTTCTGCACGTGTGTAGCACGGTAAATATATAGTATAATTATTTTTTAATATTAATAATCATTCAAATAAAAAATAATAAATAAATTATGTAAATATAAACTATTAAATTAGATTATCATTTTCAATGTATTTTGACATGATATAGTAATATATTACTATGATTAAATTTTAAAATGCATTATTATTAATATAAAAATATTTTCAAATTATAGAAAGAATAATAAATTAAATTAATTTATGAAAATTTTTAAGGGAAATAATAGTGATTTTTTATATTTATAAATTATTTATTCATATTTTGTAATTTCACATAACAAATCATGTATTTTTATTATTTTAGTTAAAATCTTCTTGATATGTATAGTATATATCATAATGTTTACAGATTTTCAAATATAAAAAATAATATTACTCAATATTTGAAACGCCCCGACCCGTATTTACCGTACACAGTAAACACGTGCCGGAACTGTGACCACCCGACCCAACAAAGCCCAAGCATACAGTGTGAACTACAATAACTCGGCCCAACGGCCCAAAATAGTAAAGCATCATAAATAATAAATCCTGGCCCAATGGCCCAACAACAATAACAATATGCACAGCGGAAGACTTAAACTCACTAACACTGTATGCGACACATGCAATCTATGGATCCAAGCCTGTCCAAGGGTACGCATCAGCTCGCCCGGTACGTTCCTGCACTACAAGCAACTCATCCTACGGGATGAAACCCCGCAGGCGAGGGGTGAGTCCGAAACGCTCACCGACGAAAGATAAACAGTGATATATTCAACCATAATACCTTCGAAGTAAAACAACCATCAGACAGATGAAACAACACACACAACACAACGGAGGAATCTAAATCAAACAAC
>JAKUCV010000521.1:0-63733 GCA_028386065.3 Turnera subulata | reverse complement strand
CTTAGGAATCTCTTTAAATTCATCTCCAAACTTGTCCAACTTATCTTCTTGTAATTCCCGATTGACCCAAGCTTGAGCATAATGTAGCATGCGATTCTTTATCATCTTTAATCGAGCCCTCGTGACTGGTCCTTGAAGAAAGCTAAATGGCGTCATCACCTTCTTGAGTTCCACTTGGTGTTGGTTTGCTCGTATCACAGGGCCTACAAGGAATTGGAAAGACTCACATGCAATAATCTCAGGAATATATGGGATTACTTTCGTGACTACAAAACCTTGGCAGCAAAATCAGGAAGAATGTATCTGGGAATGGAGCTCTCCGAAAAATTGTTCAGAAAGCTCCCACCCCTGATAGGAAAAGAATTGGAAGACGCGTGGAAGGAAAAGCACCAGACGGATGTTATTGGGGTAATGCCCCGAATAGCGTTTGCCTACAATTACCTCGCGGAGATTTGCAGAAAAGCGGCGATACAGAGGGGATTAAAGGAACTCTCTTTTTGCGAAAAGATACCTATCCCAGGGTATTATGGAGAACGGAAGCGGTACCAGCTAAGGAAGACACAAACATACAAAGGAAAGTTGCACGAAACTCATGTCCGAGTCTTCAAAAGAAAGGACGGTGAAAAAGGTAAAGTGCGGAAATGCAAGTGCTATGTGTGTGGAAAGGAGGGGCATTTCGCCCGAGAATGCACAAGCAAGGTGGGCAACATGGCCAGGAAAGCAGTTGTCAGTGAGCTGGCGCTTGCTGATGAACTAGACGTTGTTTCCGTAGACATGGACGAAGATGATCTGAGTGACATATACAGTTATTTGGATGGAGAAACAGAGGATTTCACGGGAAGTCTTGGCCAAGAAGACCTGGCATTCATGCTAAGGGAAGAAAAGGTGATCCGCTGGTTACCAGAAATCAAGCTAAAAGGCGACCAATGGGATTGCGAGCACAAAGATGTACAATTCAGCGGCACAACGGTAAAGCGGAGGTGCCAAGGATGCAACGTTGAAGTAGGGGTCAGAATGAAAATCTTCTGTGCCAACTGTGACCTCCTACTATGTCCCATGTGTGCAAAAGTGCAACTAGGAGTTACGGCCCCCATTCCTCCAAGACAGCCAAAGGAATACAGCTCCAAGGACCAATTGATAGCAGAATTGTTGAAATATACAGACCATTTGGTAGAGGAAAACGACAGGCTAAGAAAAGAAAATGAGGAGCTGAAACAAGGCACCCTTGAAACCGACCTCGAGAAGGACCTTGAGGAAATGGAAAGGAGGCGAAAAGGAAAAGGCGTGGTAATAAGCGAACCAGAAGACCATGCAAAAATCGGGGAAGCAGTCATGTTAACAACAAGCAGGAGAAAACTCAACAACCTCTACAACTTAGAGGTCACCTTTATCATACCTGGAGTAGAGCAATTCAAGGTACGAGCCATCCTGGACACAGGGTGTACGACGTGTTGTGTCAACATCGGATCTGTCCCAGAGGAAGCAATAGAGGAAAGTCCAATACCTACCAGATTTTCCGGTATCAACTCTCAGGACCTTGCAACTAAAAAGCTTAAGGGAGGCCAAATGGAGATTGAGGGGAATAAGTTTAGAATTCCTTTCACATATGCGTTCAGCATGAGGACAGACGGGATAGAAATGCTGATCAGATGTAACTTTATCAGGTCAATGCAAGGAGGTTTGCGAGTAGAAGGAAACGTAGTTACATTCTACAAAAATGTAACACAGATAAACACCAAGCCCGATGTAGAAGTAGCAAGCCTTGCAATACCAGAGCTCAGAATGGAGGAAGAGGAATACATCCAGATACAAGAAGAAGTAGCAGCAGTTAATATAGGCCCAAAAGCCAGCGAGCAATTCGTCAAGAAATTTACACAGCTTCACCAAGAGCTGCAAAACCAGGGCTACATCGGAGAAGAGCCCCTGAAACATTGGGCCAAAAACAAAATAGTTTGCAAACTGGACATCATCAACGAAAACCTGACAGTGCAAGATAAACCAATGAAACACGTGACTCCAGCAATGAAGGCCCAATTCAAACAGCNTACGACGTGTTGTGTCAACATCGGATCTGTCCCAGAGGAAGCAATAGAGGAAAGTCCAATACCTACCAGATTTTCCGGTATCAACTCTCAGGACCTTGCAACTAAAAAGCTTAAGGGAGGCCAAATGGAGATTGAGGGGAATAAGTTTAGAATTCCTTTCACATATGCGTTCAGCATGAGGACAGACGGGATAGAAATGCTGATCAGATGTAACTTTATCAGGTCAATGCAAGGAGGTTTGCGAGTAGAAGGAAACGTAGTTACATTCTACAAAAATGTAACACAGATAAACACCAAGCCCGATGTAGAAGTAGCAAGCCTTGCAATACCAGAGCTCAGAATGGAGGAAGAGGAATACATCCAGATACAAGAAGAAGTAGCAGCAGTTAATATAGGCCCAAAAGCCAGCGAGCAATTCGTCAAGAAATTTACACAGCTTCACCAAGAGCTGCAAAACCAGGGCTACATCGGAGAAGAGCCCCTGAAACATTGGGCCAAAAACAAAATAGTTTGCAAACTGGACATCATCAACGAAAACCTGACAGTGCAAGATAAACCAATGAAACACGTGACTCCAGCAATGAAGGCCCAATTCAAACAGCATGTTGAAGCCCTGCTAAAATTGGGAGTCATAAGGCCAAGTAAGAGCAGGCACCGGACTATGGCGATGATAGTCTATTCAGGCACCACCATGGACCCAGCAACGGGGAAAGAGACAAAAAGAAAGGAGAGGATGGTGTTCAATTACAAAACCCTCAATGACAACACCTACAAAGACCAGTATTCCCTGCCTGGTATAAACACCATCATCCAGAAAATAGGAGGGGCGGCCATATTCTCAAAGTTTGACCTAAAAAGTGGCTTCCGCCAAGTAGCTATGGCGGAAGAAAGCATACCGTGGACTGCATTCATCACACCTGAAGGACTGTATGAATGGCTTGTTATGCCATTCGGACTAAAGAATGCACCAGCAGTATTCCAGAGAAAGATGGATAACTGCTTCAGAGAATGCCAAGAATTCGTTGCAGTCTACATAGATGACATCTTGGTGTTCTCCAAGACTGAAAGGGAACATGCTGAGCACCTCAGAAGAATTCTGGATATTTGCAAGAGGGAAGGATTAGTACTATCCCCCACAAAAATGAAGATAGCGGTGGAGGAAGTGGAGTTCCTCGGGGCCATCATTAAGGGAAGGAGTATTAAACTTCAGCCCCACATAATCAAGAAGATAGCTGAAGTAGGGGAGGATCAGCTTAAAGAAAAGAAGGGACTAAGATCATGGCTCGGGGTGCTGAACTACGCCCGAATGTACATCCCGAAACTGGGAATACTCTTAGGACCCGTCTATGAGAAAACAAGCCCCCATGGAGATAAGGAATGAAGTCCTCGGACTGGGAGATAGTGAGACAGATTAAGCAGCAAGTACGTAACCTGCCTGACATGGAGATACCCCCTGAAAATGCATACATTATCATCGAAGCTGATGGGTGCATAGACGGTTGGGGGGCAGTCTGCAAATGGAAATACAAAAGGATGGACCCGCGGTCAAAGGAGAAGGTTTGCGCATATGCCAGTGGAAAGTTCCAACAGCCAAAATCCACAATTGATGCAGAAATATATGCAGTCATGGAAGCACTGCAAAGCTTCAAAATCTATTACCTCGACAAAGGGGAAATCACCATCCGAACAGACTGCCAAGCGATCATAAGCTACCACAACAAAAGCAACCAACACAAACCCTCTAGAGTGCGATGGATTGCCTTCACGGATTTTATCAATGGAACAGGCATAACCGTCCATTTTGAGCACATTGATGGCAAACAAAACATCCTGACAGACTCGTTTTCTAGGCTAACTGGTTTGTTTTTACAGGAATGGCAGATCATGGACGCAACAACCAGTCACCATTTGACCAGCGAAGGAGCCTACAACGAGCTTATCGTTGGGAACGAGAAGGCGAACGACAGATGGATTTGGCCGGACAACCAAGCTCTCATAGCAACCGGAGACGGCAGTACACACAGATGCAGACCTTCGAGGAGGACATGTCGGAGTTATACTTCAGCCCTCCAAGACGAAGCATGGAACAGGCCATCAGACTTCGGCGATCTACGAATCGCCGCATTCACAATCAACTCCACTACCCCATGGCGCAGCTGGCCATCTACATCCAGATGCTGGAATACAGGGAACACTCCCTCACACCCAGGGTGGCCAACAACGCTGCCCCCAGAGGACTTGATCTCAACCACCTCAACCAACTTTCGCGCACCGAGGCAAATACGGCATACCAGCACCTTGAGGAGGTGGCGCGTGAGACCCGCAATCTGGAAGAGGCCGAGGCCGAAGAGGAATATGACGACCGCATCCTGCAGCGATGGCGGCACACTCGCACCACCTCTGGCACTCGCAACCCCTACTCCAGCAAAAGCAGCGACGATGACCCCTACCAACCCGCCTTCTGATTCCCACAGCGGAGTGACAGCCCAGCGTGGTGGCGGACCTGAGCCAACCACAATGGAGCGACAGCAGAGCGTGGTGGAGCAAGCAGAACAACCAAGACAGACCGCTCGCCGTGGGGGACCCACGGCGGCAAACATTATTAGTGGTGGGACCCTCAGCCCACCGGGCGTGTATTATTAGCATGTATTATTAGTGGTGGGACCCTCAGCCCACCGGGCGTGTATTATTAGTGGTGGGACCCTCAGCCCACAGGGATGTCAGGATAGGAAGGAATCTGGCAGCCGCCGATGGGGCCCAATGAGCACCCGGGTTGCCTTTCCAGACCTATAAATAGGCATCACTTGTAATAGAGGAGCACACAACTGGAGTTCCCAGAAAGTGTACTCTCTCTCTCTATCTGTAAAATATTCAGTGTGAGCAATAAAAATTTGTGAGGTATTTTCAGTGATACACAGTTGGAGCTTCCAATCTTAGTTTCTAAGTCGTGAAGCAAGATCTTGTTCTCTAGTTGGCCCATCCCGCCTTATGCTCTGTAAAATATTCAGTGTGAGCAATAAAAATTTGTGAGGTATTTTCAGTGATACACAGTTGGAGCTTCCAATCTTAGTTTCTAATATGCTCTCTGGATTTCGGTCTATCTATATACAGAGCATGGACTTGGAAGAGGGAAAAAATTAGGACCTGGCCCAATTCATCTTAGCTTCTGCATGCTACCCAAATACAATGATTTTCTTTTTTTCACTTTTTTTTTCTGGTCACTCAAGACACCCTGAGAAGGGATTGTTTTTAAAAAATTTTCTACATATGAAATGAAATGCCGTTCTTCTTGAATGGTTTCAAACCAAAACACTATGTGCAAGGTAAACCCCAAATACAATGATTTTCTTTTTTTCACTTTTTTCCCTGGTCACTCAAGAGACCTGAGAAGGGAGTGTTTTTAAAAAATTTCCTACATATGAAATGCCGCTCTTCTTGAATGGTTTCAAACCAAAACACTATGTGCAGGGAAAACCCCACGTTGAAAGCGTTCGGTGACCAAAGACTGACTAACCACAAAAATATGTTGAACAATTTGTAAAAGGTAGGAACCGCACGGTAGTCCAAAGATGCATTAACACTTGTTGTAGGCAACTAAATACAAGTTGCTAACACCACAACTTTAATTCTTGACTACATGAAGACTAGAAAAACTCAAGCCCATTTGATGGCTCGCAAACAATCTCTATTCTGAATTTGAACGTATCTAGTACTGTCTGGTTTGAATCGCGGGAAACCAAACATCTGCCAGTGAAGTAAGACAACGAGGGCAAAGCCTCGAACCACTGCTCTGTCCAGCAACTACAGCTCACTGTCGCTCTTGTTCTCACCACCAGATGGTTTACCATTGACCGAGACAAGCTCTGTATCAAATATCAAAGTTGCACCACCTGAATTTCAAAGAAACACACGTTACTTTATGCCAAGGGGACTACTGCTTTACAGACAGAACTAAAAATTCCGAGTTTAAAACAAAATAAGAACCAGTCAGAATAGCAAAATTCATTTTCTCATAAAAAAAAAAAGAATAGCAACATTCATAATAATACCAGACAACTCGTTTTTTACACAACACAAATTTAACTCATAAAAAAACACTGACTCTACCATAGGGAATTTCATTACCATCCACATAATACAAGTTGTCCAAAAATCTCATATGAATTTTTACATGATAAATACTACTATACAATAAGATTGAGGAGCAACCAACTAAGAAGCTACAAATTCAAATTCTTAACCCTAGAGGAAATGGTATATGCATAAGATGTTAGAGCCATATCTAATGTAACCAACATAGATCATCCAGATCGAGGATTAGCTAGTCATGACAACTAATCCAGTTGGTAACTTGCCAAAGATAACTCTAATACCACCTGAAAGTTTATACAAGATAAGAAAACGAGTAAGTTTTGCATTACCTGGAATGGTGGGTGGGGAGCCCTGGGCACCATAACCGAGTTTTGCAGGTATTTTCAACTTTCTCTTCTCACCTACACACATTCCCAACAGACCTTGGTCCCATCCTGCAGTGAAGGAATTACAAGATCGAATCAATGCTCACGGTACCTAGATAACAAAGGAAAAATATGTAAGGAATCCATAGAAGCATTATAAGATTGCTACTACACTGCGTACCTTTGATAACTTGGCCGGTGCCAAGCTCAAATTCAATTGGATCACCCCTTTCAAAGCTGGAATCAAAGACGGTTCCATCTGTGAGTTTTCCCTGCGCAGACAAGATTTTGAAAAAAGTGTTTATAATCATACCATATCACAATATATGAGAGAAGGACAAAAAGAAAGATGGGAAGTTATGGAAGAATGGGTTCACTGCAATTATAAATTCAACAAAAAAAGAGGAAACCAAAGAAAGAGCCACAGATCAAGCGAAATGGAAGAATTCAAGGCAAGAAGCGTACATAACATAGATAAAAGGAACAACACATGTCTGAATGGGAGGATTTTTTAAAAAAAAAATATAGCAATCACCCTCTATACACAAGGTTTCATAAAGAAATGACAATTTGGGATGCGCTCCTGCCATATAATTGTGTTTAATGTGTTTAGTAATATAAGTATTCAAGCCCTTTTCTTCCAAAATAGAGAAAACCCCGTAACCAACTCTCCACCAGGTGAGAAGTTCACTACAAGGAGCAATTGAAATTTCATTTGAAATATTAGCAATAGGTTTTACAAGCTGCAACCCAGGTACAAAAATGCAAAATAAAGCCAAAAAAGCAATGAATGCTAGAAAAACTGCAAACCTACTCACCCGATAATGTACTTTAACCCTGTCTCCCTTATGAGCCTGAATCTCACAAGATTGAGGCTTGTGCTGCAATAACCAAAACAAAGCAGAATCAAGCATATAACCAAGTACGAAACAATAATCACACCAAAATTGCACATCCAGATAAGTAACAAATCATGAACCCTCTTCCCAGAAGAAATATTTAAGCATATGGGTAAACTTTTTAATCAGCTAACTACCTTCACGCCGATCTGTAACTCGGTTACATCACCGGATTTCTTCGCTGAGGCTGACAAGTTAAAATGAAGGATGAGTAACTCGATCAAAGTTGGATAGAATTCAAGCAAAATAGTCAGATCCAGCTAATTATACAACCATTGAGATAGCGCAGAATAGCAAGTTACCTATTGCCAATACAGCCAACAAGAAGAAAACTGCGGTCAATTTGGTCGGGAAGCTAAGAGCCATCTTCGCGAGATTACCGTCCTTCCTATCTCTCGATCCTCTCTACTGAAGCAGCCAAGAGTGAGAAGTGAGAGACCGACAGGGAGACATTTTATTAATGGGGGGATCGGGTTGATTGATCGGATATGGGCCTTGTCCTAAGATTTGTTCTGTTGGGTCATTGCGTTGTATCACCACGGTCCACGTGTGTGAAAATTTTTTAACTCTTTGTTGGGTCATATAGGCCCTTCTAGCACCGGAGAAGGGACAAAGTACTACGTCGCTTTGGTTCCTTGGAGTCATACACACTAGTGTCATTTTTCTCCAGGCAGAAATGGAGTAGCGTAACGTAACCCTTTAGAATTCGGGGTTGAATTGAATCACTTGATCAATGCCTCAGTTTTCCAAACGATCTTGGTTTTTTAAGAAAAAAATGAAATTAAATCGCCCACCACATTTAGGTAGGTGTCCCCTCCCTTTCCTCTTTGTCAAAAGTGTCTAAAATCACTGCTCACAAATTCAGCAATTACAGAGAAGTCGGGGTTAAAATTTCCGATCTCACGGCCCGTTTGGTTGGGTGTAATGGGATGTAATGGAATGGACTCAAATGGATTCTATTCCTAAAATTTAGGCATAGATTCCATTTGATTCCTTTCCATTACATCCCATTACACCCAACCAAGCAGCCGTAAATGCAATTGGAACCGGAAAGACTATAGTATTCAAGTTGTACCATACCCACTTGGTACATTGATTATGTGGTACCAAGTGAATAGCGAGCACCACAGAATTTGACATTGGAACCGATGTAGGACAGTTAGTCCTAAAACAAAATTCCAAACAAGCTTTGCAACCCTGCAGCATGACCCCTTCATTCATATTTTCTATTAGCTTATTTTGCATAAGCTAAGAGGTGTTGAGGCGGACACGGCCAGGACTGTATCGGACGTCTCAAGTTCGAAACAAAGGCAACACAATGAACAAGGCAAGTCATGTATAAACAGGCCGACATCAAAACATCAAATTTCGCCACTCATCCATCATATAGATACCCGAATCGCAGATCACATGTATTCATCTAAAAGGAAAACAGATTCAAGTTATCCAAAATTTCTTGCTTCAAAATAACTCATTGGCAGTCATTGTAATAAAGCTGGAATTTAAGTTAAAAATTACGCCACAAAAAAAAAACTGAAATCAAGAACCAAGAAGTATTGTAGCTAATCCCCCATTTGCCACGAAAAGCAGATCGAACGCCAACTGGGAAGGACAAAAGCTACAGCCTTCTTCCTCTTCTACCGCCCTTTCTACGAGTGCTATCAGTTGGAATAGGAGTCACATCCTCTGCAACATTACAGAAAACGAGAAAACTCAACATCAACATTTCTGATTAACAACCTTTTTAACTGTAAAGGTGGAACAATAAGCCAAGTAGGATTCGAAAGAGCTATTTCTGTAGCCTAGACACCAAGCAGAGATTACATGACAATTTCAAGGAAATAAAGATGTGAAAAAGCTAAAACAAAACAGGCAGAGATGACATGACAATTTCCCCTAATTTTCATTCCCTTATCAGCAAAGTGATGCAAAAAATACACAGGGGACTGGAAGCCTAACCTATTCGCCCAATTTTCATTCCAGCACGAGCAAGAGCCCTGAGAGCAGACTGTGCACCTGGACCAGGGGTCTTGGTCTTATTGCCCCCGGTAGCACGTAGCTTAATATGGAGTGCAGTAACACCAAGCTCCTGTTCAAAGTCATAACATTCCAGTTATTAGGTGCACAAAATAAAAACTAACAACATAACATATCACAAATTTAAATGATCAGAAGAAAATAGCAACATCCAAAAAGTATACCAACATGACCAGTCCAGAAATCAAAATTTCATTTCCGAATGTGAGGCTAGAGTTAGAAGTATTGCCATTGACTACCTAAGGGAGGTTAAAATCATGCAATCTAATGAGTAGCAAACCATATAAGAGCATTAGTTTTAAAATAGAATACAGACCTTGCATCTCTGTGCAACATCCTGTGATGCAAGAAATGCAGCATAGGGTGAAGACTCATCTCTATCAGCTTTCACCTTCATTCCACCTGTTTGAGGAAAAGAAATCGCCCAGAAGAAACACAGACATAAATACAGCAAAAGGCACCTCTAGGACTAAGCAATGTAAAGAATAAAAACCCAATGAGCCTTAACAAATGGGCTAACCATCCCAAATCAAATTGCTTTGATAGCATCTAAACACGCATAGGCAAATCCACAACTTCAGGGGAAATGCAAATACAATTAACTGACCAAAGTATCAAAAGTATCTAACAACAGATACATGTCTAACAATAACAACAGATGCCAGTTAAAAACAGTTTATGGGGTTACCTGTGACACGAACAAAGGTTTCTCTACCGGAAAGATCAGTAACGTGCTGCAATTCCGACAACCAGAACCAAGTTATAATAACACGACAAACAAGCAAACACGCAAAGTAAGTTCACCTAAGAAGAGCGTAAGGCAACTCAAAAACACACTTACGATGAAGGTGTCGTTGAAGGAAGCAAAGATGTGGGCGACTCCAAAAACCTGCTCCCCGTCCCTAACGGCAGGTCCCAGGGTGACATTCTCTTCCTTAGGCTCCTTGGTCTTCTTCCTCGACTAAGATTCATACAAACAGAAAAAAGAATAAAAAAACAACAACAACCAAGTCATTATTCAATAATTTTTCAGTGTAACAGCACAGATCTGCTAAATAAATTAAACTGGCAATAAACGCTAAGCTACAAGACTGTGGAAAGTTTTTTTTTTAAAAAAAAAGGAGCAGATAAAATGGAAGAAGCAAAAAGTGGGAGAGAATACCATTGTTGCTTCGACCAGGTGTGGTTTGATGGAAGAGGAAGGGAGGCTGTTGAGGAGGCGGGGGTTGTGTTTAGTGTGATAGAGCAAAGCGTGAAAACCCTGGGAGACAGCAATATTGGCGCAACTCGGACTTATAATCGCTCTCTACTACTACTTCAGCTCATTGTTTGTGATGGGCTTTCCGGGCTTGACGATCATGAAGGCCTTTGGGCCCTGGGTTTTTGATGGGCCATCCAATCAAGTTTGGTTGAGTTCGATATTTACCAAAAGTTATAATGCAAACTATAAAGTACTAAAATTAACCGTACTTCTTTTTTCTATATTTCTGTTCGACTTTTGTTTTTGTCTATTACTATAACTAGCTTACTTTCCATGGGTTCCACGGGTTTGTATATTAATAATTTTTCTAAAAAATAATTAAACATATTAACAATTATTTTTAAACATTTGTTATGTGATATGCTCAAATAAATTTTTTAAAAAACTTGCACAAATATTTTTCCCAAATTATATATTTTTCTCCATTTTTGCATATAAATCAAGAAAATAAATAAAAAACTATTATTATACATAGAAAATATTAAAATATCAAATAGAATATAAATCAGAAAAAATAAATAAAATAATTAATAATAATATAGATAATAATTAATTTTGTATATTTAAACATGCATCATTGACCTCTAAAACAAAAAAAAAATTAAAAATAGATGAAAACATTAAAAGAAATAATTAATAATAAACAAAAAAATAAAAAGAAACATAAGAGAATAATTTTTAAAAACATAAATCGAGAAAATAAATAAAAGGACTATTATTATTAGGTTAAAAATATTAAAATAGGAAAATAGAAAAAAATGAAAAACCAATTTAATAATAATATAAACAATAACTAATTTTTTAAAGTTAAACATGCATCATTAAGCCTTAAAACAAAAGAAAAATATCAAAAAATAGAAAAAGAAACTAAAAGAATTAATTAATAATAAAAATTGGAAAACAGAAGAGAGTAATTTTTAAAAATAATAATTAGAAAAAGAAATAAGAAACTATTACTATGCAAAAAAAATACTAAAATAGAAAATATAATATAAATCTGTAAAATAAAATATCAAAAGCTAATACTATACAAAAAAAAACGAAAATGACAAAAAAAGGTAGGAAAGACTAAAAAACAAAACAAAATAATTAATATTTAATATTTAAAAAATACCTTTGTATAAATTAATATCATATTTTGAAACACCCCGACCCAAATTTACCCAATAAACAGTAATTACCAAACAACAGTGCCGACACGTGGCACAGACAGTAAATACAATAGGAAAACCCGGCCCAGCGGCCCAAAGATAATATCATGTCACCCGACCACGGGTACAGCAGTATCAATAGCATAACGGAAGCAATTTTAATAATTACAGCAATAGTATGAATCGACTCGATGCAAACTATGGATCCAGATCCGTCAGAGGAGATGCCGCAGCCTGCCATGATGCATACCTGCACAAAGAACCACGTAGCTTGCCGATGGGGCAGGTGAGGGGTGAGATTCTCCATAATCTCACCGACACATAACTCAAGATGAACAACATAGCAATTACTTATCAGTCAAGAGCACTTCAATACGGCATACGAGTAATGAACTGAACACATAACAAATACAGTCACAAAGAACAATGCGGACTATGCAAATGTCCACCCCATCGACTACGCAATGCACTGACCACCCAACACCTCGCAGACTGTTCAATACTCTAGTGCCCGACCAGGACACCTCAACTCAACTACATAATGGGTAACCGACCCAGTCTCAACAGACTATACAACATACACTCTAGTCCTGACAGACTATAATCAACAAAGGTTCCTCATCGTATGATAACATACCGTTACTGTGCTTGCCGATCATCTAACCCGGTACCAAAACAATCTCAAAATCACGTGAGCCTCGCTCACCGGGTAGCCGGCAACCTGCACGGACCATACCAATCAACATCACAAACCGGTCCCCGGATAGAATCACAACACAGCAACAGCAACAGCAGCCACCACGGCAACTCGTAACCACAACAATAATCCTCATTAAGTTTAAACATAACCTTAGAAATAACGATCATCCAACCGTCGACCACAGCCGACAACCAACATTTCTCAATATCCGGTCAAAAACGACAAGTGATACCATCTGACAATTATCAAAAGAAACCGACAATAAACAAAGGACAACTGACAACCGATGCCAACAACAATAGACTACTCACGACCAATGTCAACAACTAGCACCCGCAAACCGGCAACCTATGCGACTGTACTGAGGACTGACAACCTCCCAGGGTATGATCATGAGACAATATGCATATGAACATATCACATTTACAGCCCATCAAAGCAATCTCAACAACGTGCAAATATTCACAACAAATATCACCGAATATCACAAAGATGTCAACAACAATAAACCATCAGATGCAATGGAACCTATGTAGTTCCAAGACCAACCATCCCAGCTATCACGGGTGGAATGACGTATATGCAACCTCATCTGATACTCCTCGGAAGCCGACATCCAGTTAAGCCTTGATATTCCTATAATATAACAACAGTAATCACTTATAATGCACAAACAAGATGATTATGCATGATGCCGGTTAACAGTTATTAGACGGCTTACCAGATCATTTTATTATTTCCAAAATTATCTTATTCATTTCTGTGGAGTTTACTAATAATCTATTTTCCATCTGATATTCTAATCATATTTATATAAATCAAAACCAAAACCGAGCGTCCAAGCCGATATCCCGACCCTTAGGCCGCTTATGACAAGAAGGCACATATACGTACACTTATACGTAGTGTATATTTAAAGAAATATATTTGTAAATAAATCAAGTTACGACTCGTTAAATACTCATAGTCTATATGACGTAAATAATATGTCTTAAAATATTTCTTCCCGATTAAATACTAAATGCTTATGTGTTTTATAAACAATAATTATAAAATAATGGAAACGATAAATACGTCAAAGTATTATTTAAATAATATATCGGTAATAAAACCGTTAAATGAAAAATATTTCTATCGGTAAGAAATTCACTTAGCCGATTGTATGTTATAAAATAATTGTATTGTAATGTTGTAAAAGTGATACTATTAATTCATACCGATAATTATAAATTAAATAACAGAGATAATAAAATTAACGAGTGAATGACATAACTGTTATTATCAAAGTAATACCACTATAAGATATAATGTAGCCATAAAATAATTTGTACATAATATATGTAATAGACTTTATAAATACATAGTTATTTATAGGAAATTATATTTGTAATCAAATTAGTTAGAAGATATAGTGGTTGTAAAGTTTATTTTTAGTAAATCTTATATGATTGTAAGTACTTATATACATAAGACTATAATCGCTAATTAAACAGAAACACAGTCTAGCAATATCTAAGCCGGTGAAAATAGCTGCAATATATTATACAATATATATGTATATACTTGTATAAGATTAAAATCAATAATTAAGATAAGGTATAGGTCTAATATTATTTTAGCCTAGGATTACGGAAATAAATATATAATAGAAATATATATAAATGTCTAGCCCTTTTATGAAATAAATTCAATTAAGCATAATTAAGGAAATTTGGAAATTAAGCTCGATAGGCCTTCACGAACGTTTAGCCCAACGGAGGATAAATCTAATATTAACATAATTTCGAAAATTAAATAAGAGACATAATTAAAATAACAACATGAGCCTTTTATTAATTAGCCCAATTAAAATTAAATAAGCGAAAGTTAAATACAATGGGCCTTGTACGAGCAAGATAAAAGGCAAATGAAATTAAACCGAAAAATACAATGGGCCTTTTAATAGCCCAATCCGAAATGAAATTATAAATCAAGAATACTGAAAATAAATAAAACATAAATAGAATTAAGTTAGTATTTGATTAATCAGATTAAATCATCATTTTAATTAATACCGTTAAAAGTTCGAGTTCGTCATCGTCCAAAGGTTCGTTAGTGCATGGATAGTCCAAAGGCTCGGGATTTACCCAAAGGTCTGTTTTCGGGCTTGCCGAAAAATTCCCAGGGCATCGAAAACTCGCCGGATTCCGGGCAGCACTGTTCAGGACAGTCCTCGGTACACTCCATGTCCTCTGCTACTGTTCGTCACCGAATAACACACCCAAACCACCCAACAAGAGCACCACGGATCCCACCACCAGTATCACTGCCATACTCACGGCCACCCTCCGGTGACCGAAACTCCACCAGACCACAATATCCACCATCCAAAACATTACGACCCACAACCACAACAGCAGCGTCAACTTCATATCCACCTCGGCAACAACCGAACACAGACCCACACCACCAAACAAATCAATTAACAAAAAATCCGAAACAACAAGACCCAATTGCCACAATCCAAACACGAATCGGGTTAAAAGGAAAGAAACTGTGGAAGAGAAAGAGGCGTCACCGGGTCTTACCACTCAACTCGGTCGGCGACGGTGACAACAGATCGCGGTGGCTCCTAAAGGCAGCAACCGCATGCGTTGAAGAGGATAGGGAGTCGGTGTATGGGTTGGCACGGCGAGGAAGAAGGGTGAAGGAGGTGAGGTGGTGGCAGCATGTTCTCTGCCTCGGTAGTGGTCGCGAGCAGAGGCAGAGGAGAGAGGGAAATGTGCGGCGACAGTTCGTCGTGGCGGCGAAGGGAAGAACAGGAAGGAGGCAAAGAGTAGGGGCGGTGAGGAGGAGAAGAGATCGGGCCTCCTGTGCACGGCGGTCTCGAGCTCGTCTTGAGGGTGGTGGCGGCAGCGTCGTCTGGCTGCAACGGCAAAGGAGAAGCAGGTGGTGGAGATGAGGCGGCGGTCAGAGGTATTGGTGGCGGCCTCGTCAGCGAAGGGAGGAGGAAGGAGGAGTGAAGAAGATGGATTTTGGCAGGGGAGAGGGGAAAGCGGAAGAGATAGGGCGAGGACGAGAGATGGATGCAGGGAAGAGAAGATAAAGGGGAAAGTTGGGAAGAAAGGACAAAGAGAAAAAGAAAGAAAAGACTGAAAAGAGAAGGTAGGGGCTGGTTGAAGAAAAAAACGGAAGAAGGGGTTGGAAAAATAGAATAAAACGAAGGAAAAGAGAGAAGAAAAATTTTTTTTAGGAAAGCTGGTGTTGGTGTTGTCGGGCAAATCATCATGCTTTCCAACACATAAAACGTAGTCGTTCTAGACAGCCACAAGCTCGGTCTATGTCCCGCAAAACCTCATGTTAACCTTTGTTTCAACCCAAAACATTTTAGAGAAAATGTAGATAATAAATAAATTTTTTTCCTCAAGGATTGTAATTAGGAACTTAGAATTTTGGCAAGGTAATAATAATAATAATAATAATAATAATAATAATAATAATAATAATAATAATAATAATAATAATATTTTTGATATTTTTATCAAATAATAGTTGATAGCAATACAATAAAAATAGTAATTAAAATTTCGTAAAGAAAATAAAAGCAATTTGGAAAGGACTCAAGATGGTTGATTTTTGAATAACAGCGATATAATTTATTAACCACCGTAAAAGTTAAAATAAACTGGTAAAATCAATAAAAATTTTACCGGGGTCGTTACATATTTAGACTACTAAGGAGATTCTGCAATTTGGTATTCAACGATTCCTACAATCTAAAAATTCTAACTTGAATTGTCCATAAATCGTTGTCAGTAGTCAATTCATCCAAAGCATTAATATTTATTTTTCTGCAAAAAAATTGCAATATATTTAAGAAATTAGCATGCACAATTATATTTTTGATAGAAAGTGTAAAAAATAAACAAGAATACTTAATTTAGATAAGCAAAATAACTGTTAATACTATAATAATATTCATACGTACTGCAAGTGAAAAGAAAATAGTGAAGGAATAAGAGAGGATGAATGATATATGAAACAGCATCACCCACAAATACAGTGACAAAAATCAAACAAAACAGAGGAAGAATAAGAGAGTATGAATGACAAAGAAACTGAAGAGGAATAAGGAAGGATGAATGATATAAATGTTAAATCCTTGCATTTTTCCATGGGCTTAATTATATGTTTCTGATTAGTCAAAATATTTCGGTCCTTGTTATTTTTGTTTAGGCTTTCATTTACTTATTGCCCCCCTTTAAAACAACCTTTAAGCCCTTTTTGTATTTTTGAAACCAAAAGCTCAAATATCTTGAAGGAATGAAAACAATATTTTTTTTAGCTCACTACTAAAACTCATCCTTTGGTATTTTAACCAAAAAAGAATAAAAGAGAAGAGTTTGGCTTTAGTAGAATTATATGACCGTTGCACATTTATGCAACACACAAGGGTTTTTTTGCACTATTCATCTTCTTCTCCAATGTCTCATTGTCCTTTCCTTGCACAAAGTCCAAACTAGTAATCAAGACAAAGAAGGATCCTCTACATAGCTGTCAATTATTTGCAAGATGGAGCACAACATGGATGGATTTGTGGCTAGATTCATCCATCAAGAAAAGCTAAAGGAGTTTTCCTTCAAGTTAGGGATTTTCTACTCCACTAATCAAAGAGCTTCAAAAACCTACAAAGGAGGGATTTATGAATGTTTTTTTTGTCCTATTATAACAAGGAGACAAGTCAAGAAGTAGATGGGGTGCTGAAATTCCAACTGCTAGTTGTTTGGAAAAAGACCAAACCTTCCAGTGCAAATTCGTATAGGAATCTCCTACACAAATTTGTCAAAAGGCAAGTCTATATTAAGGGGCCTTTGCTATTAAGTACCTACTTGGATTTGGGGCTTATAAATAGAATTCCTACCCTCATTTACGCCTAGAGCAAGAGATTACAAGTGTGATAAATCTTCTTATTGAGCTTGCTTTATGCACATAATCTTTGAGAGATCAACGAGCCTAGATTGTTGAATACTTATTTTTTGAGGGGATTTATGTAACAGCCCAGGTAATTTCCGCATTTTTACCAGTACCGTAAGAGTTTTTACACAGTGATTTACTATTGATTTTAATCTTGGATAATTAATTCAAGGTAAATCGGGCATCGGTTTCCGAAACCGAGCCCTGTCCCGCGTTCGGGATTTTTCTGCAGATTTTACGGACCAAAGTTGGAATTTTTCGGGTCCAGGAATCTTTAGAAAAGTCAGGTGTACCCTCGAGATGACGGACCAAAAATAAAGTTAAGGGGGTATATTGGTTATTTTCTGGTCCGGACAGTACCCGCCTCACATGCTGCACAGTGGTGCATAACTGCGGGCTGCCGCCGCCTTCTCCTGTGTCGCCTGTGTGCTGCCTTTTTCCTGTGTAACCAGTGCCTTACCAGTACCATGCACGTTTATTACCTGTGATCTCCTGCCTTTCCAGTGCACACACACCATACCAGCCTTCACCTAACCTCACCCCCTCTGCAAAACTCTGCAAACTCACTGCCCAGAAAACCTGTACAACCTCAAAACCAAAACCAGTAGAAAAAAATGGAAAAAAAAAACATACACACCCCCAGCCCAAAACTGTGTCATTTAGACAACAACCCCCAACACCCTTCTTCATCTCTTCTTCCTCTTCTCTACCCGTGAACCCCACCGGCCGAACCACCCACTGCCACCAACCACCACGACCACCGAAAACCACTAGTCGCCACCCATCTCATCTTCTTCCTCGCTCGCTCCATCGCCGTCGCCGTTCAGTGAAGACGAACCCGACGTGCAGACCATCGGACCCGCCTCCTCCGTCCTGTGTCTGCCGACGCCGACGCCAACGCCGCCTCCTCCTCTTTCGCGTCGCCTTGCTTGTGCCACATCCTGCTCGTCGCCGCCTCGCCTTCGTCCGCGCCGGTGTGACCCGATTGGTCCGGGTCATGGGCTGTGTTTGTGGGCTGGGTTTGGCCTAGGCATGGGCTGAACCAGTTGGGCTCATGGGGTTTGGATCTGGGCTGTATAGTTTGGCCCAGTCCCGTTTTTTTTTTAAAAAGAGAAAATATAATTCAGGAAAAGGGGGAATAAAATGGAAAAATAATAATAACAAGGTTGATATTTTCTGGAAATAATATTTGGAAAAATATATGGTATATAATATGGAAAAAAAATAATTATTTTGAGAAAGTAAATATGAAAAGGGTATTATCAAAGTGTGTACCGGAATAATAATCGGGAATAAGTATAAGTATATTTTGACACATGGGTAGTAAATGGTGAATGATGATGAGAACGGAAGTAACCCGAGGCAGTAACCGAATCGGATCAGTATTTATTTTAGGGCATACAGTATTAGCATGGCACCTGCATAACATCTTATGTGTGCATACTATTGTTTGATATAGGAGTTGATAACGAGCAGTTACCTGAGGAACCGGACTTGGAATCTATTGGGCAATTCCAAAATTGATAATCGGCTAAGGTGAGGATGGATAACCCTTGATATGTGCCTGTAATACTTTGTGTGTTTTGTTGTTTGATTGAACTGCTAAGATGGTCATTGTTGGTTATTTGACTACTATGGTTATTGTTGGTGTTGTTGTTGGACTGTGTTATTAGTTCTGTGGATATTATGTTGAGATTGATGTTGATTGGTAATAATAATAAATATTCTTTTAGCCTTGGCTCAGTCATGATCTGGTTGAATCTCTGATTTGTCTTTTGCTGGTATTTTTCTTCCAAAGTATTATGGCTATTGCATATTATTGTTTATCCATGATTGTGCTTAAATGCACCGGTGAGCATTTCGGACTCACCCCTCACCTGCGGGGTTTCATCCCGTAGATTGAGTTTGTTCGTAGTTCAGGTACGACGTTCGTTGGCTGCTGCTTTCTTCTCCACCTGACTCCGGATCCATACCTCCAATGCATGTGCATTTAAGTCTTCCGCTGCTGTATTTTATATATTGCTGTGTTGCTACTTTTCTATATTGCCTCTATTGCTGTAACATATATTTTCTGTTGCTGCTGTTGAGCTAGAGTGTGGCTAGAATAATGGTCCCCGAGTATGGGTGACAGATGTTGTCTTGGAATTTTTGTTGTATTTGGATTTGGTATTTTGTTGTATTTTTACTACGATGTACTGTCTGTTCTGTCAATAAGAATAGTTTCGGCACGTGTTTACTGTGTTTGGTAAATACGGGTCGGGGCGTTTCATTTTGGTAGCGGAGCAGGCAGTAGGTCATTAAGGACATAACTGTGATTTCATGATTGTTTGTCTGTGCATAAGATCTGTCATGACATGATATAATATTTATGCATAACATTCTCATATAGGTAAGACGAATGGATCCAGTTAGAGGGAATCAGCATGCTGGAGGTCACCTAGATGACGATCAGGTATCGGTAGACCAAGCGCAGCAAGTTGCGGGAGGTCCGGAACACCAACCGATGGTTTATTTGGGAGACCCTACGCAGATGTTAAACGTGGTAACTCAGATTCTGCAAAGGCAAGATGCCAGGGATGCTCGTATAGATGCCATAGAAGCTCGGGAATAGGAAAACCAGGGACCTGTCGAGGATCCAGTGTATACGAAGCTTGAAAAGCTTGGGGCAGAGATCTTTAACGGTGTTATCACACCACAGGATGCTGATCAGTGGCTCAGATAGATGAACCGGGTTATGTTGAAACTCACGTGCGGGAATGACAAGTGGGCCAGATATGCCGCTGCTATGTTCAGAGGGGTTTCCGTTGATTGGTGGGAGTCTGCAACCAGAGATCTGCCGACACCTATCACTATGCCATGAAATCAGTTCATGGAGATGTTTCGAAGGAAGTTTGTTTCTGAGGCGTACCAAGACCAGCTGAAACGAGAGTTTCTGGGGCTATAATAGGGAGCAGAACAGACGGTCAACGAGTATGAGATCAAGTTCAACCGCCTGTCTATCTACGCCAGTGATTTTGTATCTAACGTTTCTGGGATGTGCTTCGATCTGGCATCCAGACAGTCATGGGGTGCAAGGTTTACGAGACTTACTAGGACATGCTATCAGATGCCTTGAGAGCCGAGATTATTTGGCTGGGCAATGAGAGAGAGCAATAAGAGATCCGTAAGAGGCAAACTGTACAGAGTTCTGGGGGACAGAACAAGAGGTTTCAGATACCAGCCAACTGATTAGGGTATGGACAGAGCCGATCTATGCCAGTAAGCCAGGGACGTGGATGGAACAACAACACCTACAACAACCGAGGCAGTTCTTGGACTCAGTCTAGAGGGACCTCGTCCGGGAATACTCGTCCGAGACTTCCTCTTTCTCAGGTGAGGTGTTATGGGTGTAACGAAGTTGGGCACTACCGATATTTTTGTCCCAAGTTGGAAAGATCTGGAGACACGGCACTTGCTCAGACAATGCAAGCTTCTGTAGCCAGTGTTCCTAGTGGTTCTGGAGTTGGCCGAGGCCGAGGACGGGGAGCTGTTCCTGCTAGAACCCAGTCAGTCATGAATCAGAGTGCAGTAGTGCCGAGAGCATTTGTGATCACCGCTGATGAGGATCCAGAGAATGTCGATGTCATAGCAGGTACTTTTACAGTCTTTGGTAGTATTGCATATACTTTGATTGATCCTGGTGCTACGCATTCTTTTGTCGCGCAAAGTTTTGCAATACAACATAGCTGTACGGAAGAGAGTTTAACTTGTCCGATGAGGGTTAGGTTACCTGCAGGGATAGTGGTTAGGCTAACCCATGTGTGCAGAGGCGTTTCTCTTTCGTACGACAACGAGGTTTTTCTTGCACGGTTGGTCGTGATGAATATGGGAGGTTTCGATATTAGTCTGGGGATGGATTGGTTATCGAGGTACAGTGCTATGGTAAACTGTCGAACCAAGAAAGTGTCGCTGACTTTCGATGGTGGGCAACAGATTTTGATGACAGGTGTTGGGAGAGCTGCTGCTACATGTAGTATCTCTGCTAATCAGGATTTCGAAATAAAGCCGCATGGTCCAGATGCCTTGTTGACTCACGTCAAGGGTGAAAAAGATCAGACTTCGGTTTTGGGGGACATCACGGTTGTGAGAGAGTTTCCGAATGTGTTTCCTGATGATCTACCAGGACTGCCACCTGAGAGGGAAGTTGAGTACACCATCGATCTGATGCCGGGAGTGACACTTATCTCGATGGCACCGTACCAGATGGCACCGACAGAACTCCAGGAGTTGAAGAAACAGTTAGATGAGCTGCTTGGGAAGGGATTCATCAGAACTAGTACATCACCTTGGGGACCACCAGTGCTGTTTATTAAGAAGAAAGATGGCAGTTTGATGACCTTGTGGACTATCGACAGTTGAACAAGGTGACAGTGAAGAACAAGTACCCGCTTCTCAGAATTGATGACCTTTTTTATCAGTTACAAGGAGCCACCGTGTTTTCCAAGATTGATCTTCGCTCTGGATATCATCAGGTCAATATTGTAGAGAAGGAGATACCGAAGACAGCCTTCCGCACTTGCTATGGTCACTTCGAGTTCACAGTAGTTCCTTTCGGCTTGACCAATGCACCTGCAGTTTTCATGTGCTTGATGCACTTGGTCTTGAACGAGTTCCTGGACAAGTTCGTGGTAGTCTTCATCGACGACATCCTGATATACTCGAAGAGTAGAGAAGAACACGAAGAGCACCTAAGGGCAGTACTTCAGAGGCTGCGAGAGAAACAGTTATATGCCAAGTTCAGCAAGTGCGAGTTCTGGCTTGAAGAAGTTGCATTCCTCGGACATGTTGTATCCGGGGATGGGATTAAGGTCGACCCTGCCAAAGTGAAAGCTGTTTTAGGGTGGGAGCCACCCAAAACAGTACCCGAAGTCAGAAGTTTTCTTGGCCTTGCAGGATATTATCGGAGATTCATCGAGGGTTTTTCCTTGATAGCCAGTCCTATGACCAAGCTGTTGAGGAAAGATCAAGCCTTTGTTTGGAGCGAAGCCTGCCAGAAGAGTTTTGATGAACTGAAGAAGAAGTTGACCACGGCGCCAGTTTTGACAGTACCTAAGCCAGGAGTAGAGTACGTGCTGTTTTGTGATGCTTCAGGTCTTGGTTTGGGAGCAGTTCTGATGCAAGAGGGCCGAGTGATTGCCTATACCTCGAGACATTTGAGACCACATGAGAAGAACTATCTGACATATGATCTAGAGATGGCCGCAGTAATCCTTGCTTTGAAGATTTGGCGACACTACCTGCTCGGAGAGAGATGCCGAATTTTCACAGATCATAAGAGTCTCAAGTACATCATGACTCAGAAGGAACTTAACCTACGACAAAGACGCTGGGTTGAGTTGCTGAATGATTATGATTGTACTATTGAGTACCACCCTGGAAAAGCTAATGTTGTAGCTGATGCATTGAGCCGGAGACAACTAGAAGATGCTTCCACGACCTACTCGATATCCTCTGATCGAGTTAAGGAAGATGGGAGTTGATTTGTCAGTGGATGAGACAGGAGCCTTGTTGACCTATATTGAAGTCAAGTCCAACCTGAAAGGCTGGATTGTGGAACTAAAAGATGGAGATCCTGACCTAATCATGCTGAAGGAAGCAGTCCGCAGTGGAAAAGAAGACAAGTTTCACATAGCAGATGATAGTGCACTGATGCTGGGAAAATGTCTATGTGTACCCATTGTTGGTGACCTGCGCAGTCAGATTCTGGAAGAAGGACATATGACGCCGTATACTATGCACCTCGGAAGCTTCAAGATGTATCAGAATTTGAGGAGTCATTTTTGGTGGCCGCGCATGAAGAAAGATGTAGCCGAGTATGTGGCTAAGTGTATTACTTGCCAGCAGGTGAAAGCCGAGCATCAGGCTTCAGTTGGAAAGTTGAGACCTTTGACAGTGCCAGAGTGGAAGTGGGAGATGATCACTATGGATTTTGTGGTCGGATTACCGTTGACTCGGAGACAACATGATGCTATTTGGGTTATCGTTGACCGACTTACAAAATCAACTCATTTTCTACCCATCCGACAGACAGACACCGTGGACAAGTTGGCGAAACAGTATGTTACAGAGATTGTAAGGCTACACGGAATCCCTAAGTCCATAGTCTCAGACAGAGATCCAAGATTCACATCGCGGTTTTGGAAGAGTCTGCAAGAAGCTTTGGGTACGAAGTTGAGTTTCAATACCGCATTTCATCCTCAGACAGACGGACAGTCAGAGAGGACTATTCAGACGCTAGAAGACATGCTAAGGGCTTGTGCTCTTAACTTCAGTGGGAGTTGGGATCAGTATGTACCTTTAGCGGAGTTCGCCTACAACAACAATTTTCATTCCAGCTTCGGGATGCCACCGTTTGAAGCTCTTTATGAAAGGAAGTGCCGAAGTCTAGTATGTTGTAATGAAGGGGGTCTTCTTTTTTTATTGTGGGTCCAGATTTGGTCAAATAGATAGTCGACATGATTCAAAGAGTTAGGCAGAGTATGAGAGCAGCACAGGACCGACAGAAGAGTTATGCTGACAAACATCGACGTGAGATGGAGTACCAGGTGGGAGAAAGAGTCTTCCTCCGAGTTGCGCCTTGGAAGGTTGTTATCAGATTCGGGAAAAGAGGGAAGCTGAGTCCCAGGTACATCGGGCCGTATGAGATCGTGGAAAGGGTTGGACCCTTGGCATACAGATTGTCTTTACTAGAGGAGTTGTCACGGATTCATGATGTGTTCCATGTCTCTATGTTGAGGAGGTACAGATCAGATCCGAGCCATGTGGTTACTATAGCAGATGTTGAGGTGGCAGAGGATCTTACGTACACAGAGATGCTAGAACAGAATCTTGCCCGAGAGATCAGATAGTTGAGGAACCGTGTTATACCGATGGTAAAGGTTAAGTGGAGCAAGCACTCTGTGAACGAGTCTACGTGGGAAGTTGAGGAGCACATGCGTGCTCAGTATCCGCACCTGTTCACAGCATCAGAGTGAATTTCGGGGACGAAATTCTTTTAAGGTGGGTAGGCTGTAACAGCCCAGGTAATTTCCGCATTTTTACCAGTACCGCAAGAGTTTTTACACAGTGATTTTCCATTGATTTTAATCTTGGGTAATTAATTCATGGTAAATCAGGCATCGGATTCCGAGACCGAGCCCTGTCCCGCGTTCGGGATTTTTCTACGGATTTTACAGACCAAAGTTGGAATTTTTCGGGTCTAGGAATCTTCAGAAAAGTCAGGTGTACCCACGAAATAACGGACCAAAAATAAAGTTAAGGGGGTATATTGGTTATTTTCTGGTCCGGACAGTACCCGCCTCACATGCTGCACAGTGGTGCATAACAGTGGGCTGCCGCCGCCTTCTCCTGTGTCGTCTGTGAGCTGCCTTTTTCCTATGTAACCAGTGCCTTACCCGTGCCTTACCAGTACCAAGCACGTTTATTACCTGTGATCTCCTGCCTTTCCAGTGCACACACACCATACCAGCCTTCACCTTCCCTCACCCCCCTCTGCAAAACTCTACAAACTCACTGCCCAGAAAACCCGTACAACCTCAAAACCAAAACCAGTAGAAAAAAATAGAAAAAAAAAACATACACACCCCTAGCCCAAAACTGTGTCGTTTGGACAATAACCCCCAACACCCATCTTCATCTCTTCTTCCTCTTCTCTACCCGTGAACACCACCGGTCGAACCACCCGCTGCCACCAACCACCACGACCATCGAAAACCACCAGTCGCCACCCCTCTCTTCTCCTTCCTCGCTCGCTCCGCCGCCGCCGCCGCCGTCGCCGTTCAGTGAAGACGAACCCGACGTGCAGACCATCGGACCCTCCTCCTCCGTCCTGTGTCTGCCGACGCCGACGCTGACGCCGCCTCCTCCTCTTTCACATCGCCTTGCTTGCGTCACGTCCTGCTCGTCACCGCCTTGCCTTCGTCCGCGCCGGTGCCGCCGCTACAGCTCATCAAAGGTTAGCAGACCCGTGGTTGTTGTTGACCGGGGTGTATTGTGGCGGGTCTGACCCGATTGGTCCGGGTCGCGGGCTGTGTTTGTGGGCTGGGTTTGGCCTGGGCATGGACTGAACCAGTTGGGCTCATGGGGTTTGGATCTGGGCTGTATAGTTTGGCCCAGTCAGGTTTTTAAAAAAAAAAAGAAAAGAGAAAATATAATTCTGGAAAAGGGGGAATAAAATGGAAAAAAATAAAAACAAGGTTTATATTTTCTGGAATTAATATTTGGAAAAATATATGGTATATAATATGGAAAAAAATAATTATTTTGAGAAAGTAAATATGAAAAGGGTATTATCAAAGTATGTACCGAAATAATAATCGGGAATAAGTATAAGTATATTTTGATACATGGGTAGTAAATGGTGAATGATGATGATAACGGAAATAATCCGAGGCAGTAACCGAGTCAGATCAGTATTTATTTCACGGCATACAGTATTAGCATGGCATCTGCATAACATCTTATGTGTGCATACTATTGTTTGATATAGGAGTTGATAATGAGCAGTTACCTGAGGAACCGGACTTGGAATCTGTTGGGCAATTCCAAAATCGATAATCAGCTAAGGTGAGGATGGATAACCCTTGATATGTGCATGTAATACTTTGTGTATTTTGTTGTTTGATTGAACTGCTGAGATGGTCATTGTTGGTTATTTGACTGCTATGGTTATTGTTGTTGGACTGTGTTATTGGTTCTGTGGATATTGTGTTGAGATTGATGTTGAACTGCTAACTGTGGATAATTGAGAAAAGGATAACGTATATTGGAAAATGGAAGTTGGGAATTGAATTGAGATGATGATTTTATTGTCACGTGAAAAATAGTGGTACGACTAGATGGCTAGAGGCTAGTTCTATGGTGTCATGGCCGGTTTCTTGGTTTGGGATGTTGATCCTGGTTTGGTTTGGTTATTGGGATGTTGATCCCGGATTGGTTTGTTATTGGGATGTTGAACCCGGGTTACGTTTGGCCTGGCATCCGGAATTAGTTGATAACCAGGTACGACCCTAGCTTGTCCAGTGACAGGGCCCGAAAGATAAAATTGGTGATAGTAATAAATATTCTTTTAGCCTTGGCTCGGTCACGATCTGGTTGAATCTCTGATTTGTCTTTTGCTGGTATTTTTCTTCGAAAGTATTATGGCTATTGCATATTATTGTTTATCCATGATTGTGCTTAAATGCATCGGTGAGCGTTTCGGACTCACTCCTCGCCTGCGGGGTTTCATCCTGTAGGTTGAGTTTGTTCGTAGTTCAGGTACAACGTTCGTCGGCTGCTGATTTCTTCTCCACCTGACTCCGGATTCATACCTCCACTGCATGTGCATTTAAGTCCTCCGATACTGTATTTTATATGTTCTTGTGTTGTTGCTTTTCTATATTGCCTCTGTTGCTGTAACATATGTTTTCTGCTGCTGCTGTTGAGCTAGAGTGTGGCTTGAATAATGGTCCCCGAGTATGGGTGACAGATGATGCCTTGGAATTTTTGTTGTATTTGGATTTGGTATTTTGTTGTATTTTTACTACGATGTACTGTCTGTTCTATCAATAAGAATAGTTTCGGCACGTGTTTACTGTGTTTGATAAATACGGGTTGTGGCATTTCAATTTAGTTCTTGCTTTCATCATTGGGCTTAAAATCATTGTGATATCTTTGAGCTTATCTTGTAAACAAAGAGTGAGTCACTCTTTGTGTGATTGGAAAATCCTTCCTTAAATGAGATTGGATAGATTTTTACTTAAGGGAATAGGTTGGAAGCTTGAACATTTGAAAAAGCTTTGGGTATAGGTGAGAGAGTGAGCCTTGGAAAACTCTTGTATAGGTTTGGGTTGAGCCTTAGTAAAAGTCTAGGTTAGAAAGTGAGCCTTGGGAAAACTCTTGTAAAGATTTGAGCTTGATCCTTTGAAAAAACTCGGTTGTAAAAAGTTGGGTTTCACCTTGCAAGAAACTATATAGTGGACTTGATAAATCTCAAGGAGGAGCCTTGAGTAGTGGATGTACCCATAGAATTTAGGGGGAACCACTCTAATTTAATAACTTTTCTGATAAGTGTAACAGCCCAGGTAAATTTTACGTTTTACCTCATCAAATCGTGGAAAGAGTTGGACCTTTGGCATACAAGTTGGCATTACCTAAAGAGTTATCACGCATTCATAACGTGTTCCACGTCTCGAAGCTAAGGAGGTACCGATCAGATCCAAGTCATATAGTGACACCGGCAGAAGTTGAGGTAGCAGAGGATCTGACATATACAGAAGTGTCGGAGAAGAATCTTGCACGCGAAATGCGACAACTAAGGAAACGCACCATTCCCATGGTGAAAGTCAAGTGGAGTAAGTATTCAGCTAATGAATCTACATGGGAAGTTGAAGAGCACATGCGAGCGTAGTACCCGTATCTCTTTGAAGAATCGGGATCAAAATTCGGGGACGAAATTCCTTAAGGGGGAAAGGCTGTAACAGCCCAGGTAAATTTTACGTTTTACCGCGACCGTAATTCTTTTGCACAGTGATTTACCGTGAGAAATTGACCTTTGGTAATTATTTCATGGTAAATCAAGCATCGGATTCCAATTCCGAGTCTCATTCCACTGGAAGGGCGTATAAGGCTTTTGCTAGAACAAATTTTTCTGCTCAATCATGCACACAGTGACCCTCTATAATTGAACTCAATTATGGCAGACATTCTTTTTCCCTCTCTTTTCCCTACCCTGTCCTTTGTCTGCTTCATAATCTGCCTCCACTTTTTATGGCTTTAAAATTCTCCTTGCTCTGCAAACTTAAAACACACAAACAATCCCCAGTTAAACTGCTTCCCACCTTGTTCACTATTCTGCTTGTTTTCTGCATAAATTCTTAAACCACCAGCTCTCATTTTTTCAGTACAGCATTATTACCATTATTTCTATTAAAAAAAAACAACCCCGCGGCTGCCCCTAAACGACGTCACACACCACCAACTTCTCTTCTTCTTCCTCACCGCCCCACCATCGGCCGCCACCATCCGGACCACCTCCACCATTTTCTTCCTCTTCACTCTCACCTCCACCTGCCGCACCCAGTCGCTGCCAGCCTCGCTTCCTCCACACAACCGTCGTGACACCGTCCTCTTCCTGTCAATCACGTCGCCATCTCCTTCCTTTCTCTTCTCCGTCCGCGCCGCAGCAGCCACCGGAAGAGGCCGCGACTCCTCGCACCTCGTCAGTCGCTCCTTGCTGCCGACGCCACCACGCCTCCCTCCTCGCCTGCTGTCGCCGCCGCCGCTGCTATGTGAGCATACCCGTTGTTGAAGATGACCAGAATAAGTGGGTCGCGGGTCGGGTTAATGGTCTGGGTCAGCGCTTGGGCTTGCTCTGGCTTGGGCTCTGCACCTGGGTTTCATGCTTGGGTTTAATGCTTTGGACCAAGGCTGGCACACTTAGGTTGGCCTGTGGACCTAGCTTATGGGCTTGGACTGATTGGTCCAGTCCGAAAACAATAGAAAAAAAATAATAATCATACGGTAGAATTTATTATTATATACGTATCATATATACATGAATATATATTCTGGAGGTATAAATAATAATAATAATAATCTTGCGTAAAATATATTATTAAATACACATTAAATACATATATATATACCAAGGATATAAATTGGGTAAACATAATAACTATGCTATAATGATACTATAAAATTACGGAAATAGACAATTATACATGCATATCATTTATTGTGAATTTATGTGATTATATGTTACTACATCTAGATGAAGAGAACGTGAACGAGGGCTTGGAACCCGCGGGCAAAATTCCCGAGGAATTTATCGACTAAGGTGAGGACAAGTAATTATTAATATGGTACCCGTAATACCAAGCTGTGGTTTGTTGATACTTTGTTGTATATGCCTTGCTGTGAATAATTTGTTGTGGCTGTGAATGGTTGATGGATTGTGTATTGGGTTACTGATATTGTTGTTGTTGTTGTTGTTGAGAAATGAGTATGAGATGGATATCGAGAGTACTAGTGTTATGACTATGATTATCCAGACGAGTTGAGAGGCAGAGTGCCTACTCGGGATAAGTTATGAGGATTTAAATGACAATAAGTAATAATAATAATGGTATCACCTAGACAGTTAGATAATCACAGTTAAGTGTTGGTACAGCCAGATGGTAGTCACCTTGCGATTTGTGTTATGATTTTTGATATTATAGGGAGGACTGCGAGTCTCGGTTGATTTGTTTTAGGAAGGACTGCGGGACTTCTGTTGGGAACTGCAAGGCCCGGTTATTTGTGGTATTTTGGAGTTAACGGGGAGCACCCTGGGGTTAACTAACCTGGCTACCAGGCACGACCAACATTTAATTTGTGATAGGGGTCCTGCTAATAAAATTTGGTTAAATTTAACAGGCTAGATGTTAAGAAAGATAGCCGGTGAGCTTAGGTTCGGTTGATGTTATACCTCTGTGATATATTGATTGTTCTTGATAACTTGGTTGTACTGGATGCATGTATATCAATCATTACTTGTGGTTTTTACCCGGTGAGCACTTCGGACTCACTCCTCGCCTACATGACCGAGTCACGTAGATTGATTTGCTTTTAGTACAGGAATGTGCCAGGCAAGCTGCGGTGTACCCTCTACCAGACCCGGATCCATCCCCTGCTGCATCTTTCATTTGTGGTGTGCTATTGTTATTTTCAAGTCTTCTGCTGCTGTTGTGTGTCACTCTGCTTCCGTTGTTGGTTGCTTTTGAGACTGCTATTTGTAATAATTGTCCCCGTGATCGGGTGACCTGTGCGTGGTTTGCTATACTACCTTGTGATCGGATTTGACTTTGTTGTATGTTCTGGATGTTATCTCAGTAATAATAAGATGGCCACGTGTTACCATGAATAATGGTAAATACGGGTCAGGTCATTTCATTTTGGTAGCTGAGCGGGCAGTAGGTCTTTTGATGATTGTTGTGCTTGTTTGTTGTGCATAGCTTGCTCCACATGATTAACATATCACATGTATCTTCATATAGGTATCACGACATGGATCCGGTTGAGGGACAACAGCCTGCTGAACAGATGCACTTGGATGGAGACCAAGTGTCGGTTGACCAACCACCTCAAGCTAGAGGTGGGCAACAAGCGTATGATGGAGCACAGGGGATGCCACCTGTGATACCTTTGGAGATTGCAGATGATGACGCAAATTCTCCACAACCAAACTATCCGCAACATAGGACCGATCAACGATCCGGTCTACACCAAGCTAACCAAGTTTGGAGCTAAAAACTTCCCGGGAGCAATAGATCCTCGTGTTGTAGATGAGTGGTTGCGCCAGACCACCAGGGTTATGTACAAACTGAGATGCACAGATGACCAATGGGAGAATTATGCCGCATCTCTCTTTAGGGAGACGGCTACCGACTGGTGGGAATCCGTCACATAGGACATGCCAAAGCCTGTAGTGATGCCATGGGCGGAATTCACAGAGATGTTCAGAGATAAGTACATCACTAACCAGTTCCAAGAGCGCATGACCGTGACGGAATATGAGGAGAAGTTTAACCGTCTGTCCATTTACGCGGGAAATCTTGTGGCTACCATGGAAGCCAAGTGTCAGCATTTTTGGAGAGGACTACATCCCGACATCAGAGAAATCATGGGGTGTAGGGATGGCAGCGGGGCGGGGATTGTGCGGGTGAAGGAATCCCCGCCCCATCCCCGCGACCTAAAACTATCCCCATCCCCATCCCCATTCCCCGCGGCGGGGGGAATTTTGTCCCCATCCCCGCTTCCCGCACTCCCCGCGGATCCCCACGGGTCCCCGCGACTCAAATTGTTTATGTTTAAATATTTACAAGAAAGGTTGAACTTTAGTTCAAAGCCATTACAAAATACATAATGTAAATACAAATTATATATTACTATCTAACACTACATATTACAACAAAAATTTAAAATATAACCAAGATGATAATAGAAAATACAATAAAAGTAAGTGAATTTAATAGAATTTTTGGTCTATATTATATTATTTTTTTATCTTTTTTGTTTTGTATTTGAACAAAATGACTAAAAATCCTATATAGAGTATTAACTATAGGGGTAAAATGGTCATTTTATATATTTGCTGATACCCGCGGGGCGGGTACTATGATCCCCATCCCCAAATTAGTCTCGGGTTGAAAATCCTCCCCATCCCCATCCTCACGGGTCAATAATCGTCCCCGTCCCCATCTCCACAGCGGGGAATCCCCCTGGATCCTCGAGACATTGGGGATTTTTGCCATCCCTAATGGGGTGTAAGGAGTATTCTGGATACCAAGCTATGGTGAAAGAAGCCCAGAAGGCCGAAGGAACCTGGTTAGACCAATAAGAAGTTCGACGAGAAGCCCGGAAAAGGGCAGCCACAACTGTTCCTATGAACCAGAACAAGAGGACATTTGTGACTACGGCCAGTGCACCAGTAGTCGGGCGAGGCCAGAACTCTTCAGCATCATATGGACGAGGATGGAACAACAACCGCAGAGCTTCCACTAGAGGATGGACCGGAACAAAAGGAACCACCTCTGGTGATAATCGTACTAGAGCTTCTTTGTCCACGATTAGATGTTTCGAATGCAACGAGTTGGGACACTACCGTTTTGCATGCCCGAAGCTTGGAAGGGCTAAGAACTCCACCCCAACACAGACTGTTCCAGCCTCGGTAGCAAGTGTACCGAGTGGACCTGGAGGTTCCAGAAAAGGCCGTGGATGAGGAAACTTTACTGCACGGACACAATCTGCTGCCAATCAGAGTGTAGCGGTCCTTAGAGCCTTCATAATCACTGTAGAAGATGATCCTGATGCTGCTCAAGTGATTGCAGGTACTTTTACAGTTTATGATAATGTTACACATACTTTAGTAGATCCTGGAACTACAGATTCTTTCATAGCTCAGAACTATGCCATACAACATAACTGTGGAAATGAGAAGCTAGAACACCCGATGAGGGTTAGGTTACCTGCAGGTATTATAGTAAGGTTAGACCGTGTATATAAGGACGTACCCTTAGTATACGGCAAAGAAACCTTTCCTGCCCAACTTATTGTCATGAGCATGGGAGGTTTTGATATAATCTCGGGCATGGATTGGTTGTCGAAGTATCGAGCAATGGTGGATTGGCGAGCTAAGCAAGTAACGTTGACATCCACCGGAGATCGACTGATTGTCTTGACCGGTATAAGGGGAGCAACGACCTCATGCAGAATCTGTGCTACTCAAGACTTCAGAATGAAGCAGAATGGTCCGAATGCCTTGTTGACGCATTTCACAGGTGAAAAAACTCGGGATCCGACTCTCGAAGACATATTGATAGTAAAGGAGTTTCACGATATGTTTCCAGAGGATCCACTGGGATTGCCACCCGACAAAGAGGTGGAGTACACTATCGATCTAGTACCTGGAGTTACCCCCATCTCGATGGTGCCTTACCGGCTGGCACCAATGGAACTACAGGAGCTGAAGAAACAGTTGGATGATCTACTTGAGAAGGGTTTCATTATACGTAGTACCTCACCTTGAGGGTGCACCAGTGTTGTTCGTAAAGAAGAAAGATGGTAGTATGCGGATGTGTGTGGATTATCGACAACTGAACAAGGTGACAATAAAGAACAAGTATCCATTGCCAAGGATTGATGACCTCTTCAACCAGTTACAGGGAGCTACGGTGTTTTACAAGATCGACCTTCGATCGGGATACCATCAGATCAAGATTGCGGTGAAGGACATACCAAAGACTGCATTCCGCACTCGATATGGCCACTTCGAGTTCACAGTGGTACCCTTCGGGTTGACCAATGCACCGGCAGTGTTTACGTGCTTAATGCACTTGGTCTTGAAGGAGTTCCTTGACAAGTTTGTTGTGGTTTTCATCGATGACATCCTTATCTGCTCAAAGGATAAGAAAGAACATGAGGAGCACCTGAGGATAGTTCTTCAAAGGCTACGGGAGAAGAAACTGTATGCTAAGTTCAGCAAGTGTGAATTCTGGCTAGGAGAAGTTTCCTTCCTTTGTCATGTAGTAGGTAGAGATGGGATTAAGGTAGATCCCGCCAAAGTTAAAGTGTTCTGGAGTGGGAGCCTCCTAAGAATGTTTCCGAAGTCAGGAGTTTTCTTGGCCTTGCAAGATATTATTAGAGGTTCATTGAAGGATTTTCCTTGATAGTCAGTCCCATGATGAAGCTGTTAAGGAAAGAGAAACCCTTCACCTGGAGTCCAGAATGTCAAAAGAGCTACGAGGAGTTGAAAAAGAAGCTAACCACAGCACCAGTGTTAACAGTACCCAAGTCAGGAGTAGAGTACGTGTTGTTCTATGATGCCTCTGGTCATGGGTTAGGAGCTGTGTTTATGCAAGAAGGTCGGGTGATTGCATATGCCTCCAGACAATTAAGGCCTCATGAAAAGAATTACCCACACACAATCTGGAGAGGTGCTGGATCTTCACCGACCACAAAAGTCTCAAGTACATCATGACTCAGAAAGAGCTCAACTTACGACAGAGACATTGGGTTGAGCTATTGAATGATTATGATTGTACTATTAAGTACCACCTTGGAAAGGCTAATGTAGTAGTCGATGCCTTGGGTCGGAGACTGCCAGACGAAGCCTCCACTACTTACTCGATGTTTGCCCTCATCGAGTTAAGGAAGTTGGGAGCTGACCTGACCATTGATGATACAGGAGCCTTGATAGCACATATGAATGTCAAGACCAACCTGAGAGGATGGATTTTGGAATTACAAGATGGAGATTCAAACCTTGTCAAGCTAAAAGAAGGAGTACGTAGCAGCAAAGAAGATAAGTTTCGTATAGCGGAAGATGGAGCGTTGACAATTGGGAAACGGCTTTGTGTACCCAAAGTCGGAGACTTGCGTAGCTAGATTCTAGAAGAAAGACACATAACCCCGTATGCTATGCATCTAGGAAGTACCAAGATGTATCAGAACCTGAGGAGCCATTATTGGTGGCCTCGTATGAAGAAGGATGTGGCAGAATACGTTGCGAGATGCATCACCTGTCAACAAGTGAAAGCCAAGCACCAAGCACCAGCCGGAAAGATGAGGTCTCTCACAGTACCAGAATGGAAGTGGGAGATGATCATGATGGAATTCATGATAGGGTTACCAATGATTCAAAAGAAGCATGATGCCATTTGGGTCATTGTCGACCGATTGACCAAAACCGCTCATTTTCTTCCTATCTGCCAAACTGATACCATGGACACATTTGCAAGAAAATATGTTGCTAAGATTGTGAGACTGCATGGTATACCCAAGTCTACAGTGTCTGGTCGAGATCCGAGGTTTACCTCTCGATTTTGGAAGAGTCTTCAAGAGGAGCTCGGTACTAAGTTGAGCTTCAGCACTGCCTTCCATCCAGAGACAGACGGACAGTCTAAAAGGACCATCCAAACACTAGAAGATATGCTTAAAGCTTGCGCACTCAACTTTGGTGGAAGTTGGGACAAGTATCTACCTTTGGCGGAGTTTGCACACAATAATGGTTATCATTCTAGTACTGGTATGCCGTCCTTTGAAGCTCTCTACGGAAGGAAGTGTAGAAGTCCAGTTTGACGGGATGAAGAAGGACTTCGATTGATCATTGGTCTGGATTTGGTCAAGCAAACAGTTAATAAAATCCAGACAGTTAAACAATGCATGAGAGCCGCACAGGATAGACAGAAGAGTTATGCGGACAAACACCGACGAGAGATGGAATATCAAGTTGGTGAAAAGGTTTTCCTCCGAGTTGCGCCATGGAAAGGCGTAATCAGGTTCGGGAAAAAAGGAAAGTTAAACCCCAAATACATTGGACCTCATGAGATCGTGGAAAGAGTCGGACCTTTGGCATATAGGTTGGCATTACCTGAAGAGTTATCACGCATTCATAACGTGTTCCACGTCTCGATGCTAAGGACGTACCGATCAGATCCAAGTCATATAGTGACACTGGTAGAAGTTGAGGTAGCAGAGGATCTGACATATATAGAAGTGCCGGAGAAGATTCTTGCACGCGAAGTGCGACAGCTAAGGAAATGCACCATTCCCATGGTGAAAGTCAAGTGGAGTAAGCATTCAGCTAATGAACTACATGGGAAGTTGAAGAGCACATGCGAGCGTAGTGCCCGCTTCTCTTTAAAGAACCGGGATCGAAATTCTGGGGCAAAATTCCTTAAGGGGGAAAGGCTGTAACAGCCCAAGTAAATTTTACGTTTTATCGCTACCATAATTCTTTTGCACAGTGATTTACCGTGAGAAATTGACCTTTGGTAATTATTTCATGGTAAATCAAGCATCAGATTCCAATTTAGAGTCTCATTCCATACCCCGAATATTTTTACGGAATTTCCGGGACAAGCTGAAATTTTTCGGATTGTTAAAAGCGTGAAAAGACGTTTATTCCCCTGGGTTAATTTAGAACCCAAGGAAAACTGGAAGGGCGTATAACTCTTTTGCTAGAACAGATTTTTCTGCTCAATCATGCACACAGTGACCCTCTATAGTTGAACTCAATTATGGCAGACATTCTTTTTCCCTCTCTTTTCCCTACCCCATTCTTTGTCTGCTTCATAATCTGCTTCCACTTTTTCTGGCTATAAAATTCTCCTTGCTCTGCAAACTGAAAACACACAAACAATCCCTAGTTAAACCACTTTCCACCTTGTTCACTACTCTGCTCGTTTTCTGCATCAATTCTTAAACCACCAGCTCTCATTTTTCCAGCACAACATTATTACCATTATTTCTATTAAAAAAAAAACAACCTTGCTGCTACCCCTAAACGACGTCACACACCACCATCTTCTTTTCTTCTTCCTCACCGCCCCACCACCCACCATCCGAAGCACCTCAACCATTTTCATCCTCTTCACTCTCGCTTCCTCCACACGACCGCCACGATGCCATCCTCTTCGTGTCAATCACGTCGCCAACTCCTTCCTTTCTCTTCTCCATCCGCGCCGCAGCAGCCACCGGAAGAGGCCGGGACTCCTCACACCTCGCTTGTCGTCGCCGCCGCCGCTGCTAGGTGAGCAGACTCGTTGTTGAAGACGACCCGAATAAGTGGGTCGCGGGTCGGGTTAATGGTCCGGGTCAGTGCTTGGGCTTGCTCTGGCTTGGGCTCTACACCTGAGTTTCATGCTTGGGTTTAATGTTTTGGACCAGGACTAGCACACTTGGGTTGGCCTGTGGACCTAGCTCATGGGTTTGGACTGATTGGTCTAGTCCGAAAACAATAGAAAAAAAATAATAATAATCATACGGTAGAATTTAAGATTATATACGTATCATATATAGATGAATATATATTATGGAGGTTGTGAATACCCAAATTTGACCAATGAAAATTATATTGGGATTAGACTCCAGACATGTTTGAATCATAAGATTGATGAGTTAGTCTTGGGTTGAAGCATGGATGGGGTTTAATTTTAGTAGAATTTATACGCTATAGTAATTAAGACTTTTATATGCCTAGGATTAATGAGACGATTTAATCATAGGATATGTTAATGACTAAATTGCTAAAATATACTTTATCTCATTAAATTTCGGCTTGTTTATTTATTAAACCCAATTATATTTATTCTTGGGTTGAAGATAAATGTAAGGGTCCAATTTAATAAGGTATGGACTTTTCTTTAGAGTTGCACAGCCCATTAACACCTTGCATGCAGACAAATTTAGCTCTGATTTTCGTGGAAAATCAGAGTTAAATCATTCCTTAATAGCAAGAATACTTTTGGTATGATTTTGGCTTAAAATGAGGAATCAATGTGTAATTAATCAATTAGGAGATGATTGAGAGAAGTAGTAATCAAGAAAGTAGAGGATTCTGGGCAGTCTAGGGGTTAATTACGCGGTAGGATCAATCAAGGAGGAATTAGGGGAGAATCGGGACCGAAAAAGGAAAGAACGGGTGAGACGCGTAGGCGCTGGCGGTCTTCCACCCATGACCGCCCGGCCTGGCTGTCATCCATAGGATGACCGCCGGCCATGGCGGTTATGCACACCCAGAAACGTATTTTCTCCCCGATTTTCGCCCGTAATCTGATTCTACTCGGTTTTGGCCCAGATTTCTGGCCAATACCTTGATCATTAAGTTGGTCCATGCCCCTAGGCTACTCAAAACACTATAAATAGGACCCCTCTCTCACATTTCAAGGGACACATTCTATTACACAAACTCTCTTCATAAAGCTTTGAAGCTTGGAGAAACTCTATCTCTCCAAGCTTAAGAAATAGTTCTATAGGCAAAACTCTGGCTGAACTTCATGGGTAGCATCATCCATTGAAGGCAGCAAAGGGGAAAATCAAGAAGAACTCCAAGATTGAGTTGAGGAGTGAGAGGAAATTGTGTGGGAGGTACAACCCAAACCAATGAGCTAGAGGAGGGCTACAAGAGGAAATCTTAATCCCTTTTTGTCTGACCAATTATTGTTGAGATGTTGATGTTGATGATGATGTGACTGTTGTGATGCCATGTCAAGAACTACGTGGGCTTTGAACCCGGTCGCTGGGGTACGTTGGTGGTTTCTAGTGGTGGAAACTCAAGCCCATTCTTCTTCTTCTCCCCTTTCTTTTTAATATTCAGTTATTATGTGTTTTGGTGCTCATACTTGCACACTTACACAAGGCATACAAAATCCTCTAATTGCACAAAGTTTCGCCCCAACATGGATGAGTGCCTAACATCTTCCCATCCATGATGAATCCCCGAGTCCAGCATCTTTGGTTCGTTATCCAGTTGCCTAAATGGAGTCACATGAAGGATTTTTCCAAAGTTTTTGTCCCTTAATAAAATTTGGGTGGCGACTCCAAAGATGTTGGATGATGGTTATGAAGAAGGTGTAAAGGAAAGGTGAATAGGCCCAAGTGATTTTGGGTCGGGTATTCACAGCTGGCGACTCCACTAGGGACTTTAAGGGTTCAAGAAACTTTGTGCAATTATTGAATTTCTGTATGCCTTTTTATGTGTCATCATAAGTGCTCTGCATTCATGATAAATGTTGTGAAGCCCTTACCGTAAGAGGGCCAGGGGATCCAAGTCCGCTACAATGCTTTCTTTAAGCGATAGTGGCTTGTGTGAACCGGTTTCTCGCTGCTCATGTAATGATAGGGATTAATGGGCCTTGGACCTCACGCGATATCTTTTATCACATGTGAGTAGGCCAAACTATTCCTTAACGGCAGTCTTGTAGCCCCCAACCAGCCACATACCCTGAGCATCCCTTGCATGATGAATCAATAGGTGTTGCGTGCATTTGAGTGCTTGTTGTTGTGAGTTCAAGTAGAAATACATGAGGTGCCCCCTCGTTCATTCCTCCATATATAAATCCGGAAAGACATGTGTGAGATAGTCCCAAGGGAGTCGAAGACCCTGACACCGGTCCTTTAAATATTAGGACAACATGAGTGAGGAAAATGGTGCCAAAGTGCCTGAGGAAATTCTGAACTTACTCAAGGATCCGAATATCATGGAAGTACTCCAAGCCCTGAAGAAAGGGAAGATGGTGTCCTCTGGGAGTAATGGGGGACAAAATTCAAAACCGGATGGCGAGCATAATATGGTGATAGTTCAGGATAGTGATTCGGTGGCACAAGAAACTAAGGGAGATGGGGAGAGACTTAGAAGACTGGAGGACCTCTTGAAAACCATGAAGAAGAAAGAGGACGATTGGAATTTAGATCGCCTGTCTTTGTTCCCCGAGGCCCGTTTGCCTGAAAAATTTAAGATGCCAGATATCGAGAAGTTCAATGGAACAAGATGTCCCACAACTCACCTGAAGATCTATGTGAGGATGCTGCAACCTATGGGGAATAGGCCTGAATTAATGACCCAATTATTCCAAAGAACTTTAACTGGAGGAGCTTTAAGGCGGTTCATAACCTTGGATGAGAGCAAGATAAGCAAATGGGAGGACCTCTGTAAAGAATTCCTGAAGCAGTATAACTATAACACTGAGGTGGATGTGACCAAAAGGGATTTCGAGACAACCAAGCAAGAAGTTCAAGAGACGTTTTCCGCTTACATCTCGAGATGGCGTAATAAAGCATCTTTGGTGGTGGACAGACCCACAGAAGAAGATCAAGTGCAGATGGTGATCAAGAACCTACAACCAATTTACTACAATCGTATGGTTGGCAATTATTATGCCAATTTTAAAGCACTCATTGGGGCGGGAATATAACTAAAAGATGCTATTAGCTTGGGAAAGATCAGGATGCCTACGGACACCTCCAGAAGGAGTTTCAATGCAACCCCAGTAAAAAAGCACGCCGAAGTGAATCATGTCGCTGTTCAGACCCCACTACAAGTTGAGTCAAATAAAAGGGAGTTTACTCCCCTCCCTATGTCTTTAGGAAAGATGCTGCAGAAGTGTGTGGAAAAGAATTTACTGCAGCCCCTGGAACTAAAATCTGGTCTTCCTTATGGAGGGGACCCTAATAAATTCTGTGGATTCCATCAGGCGGCTGAGCATAATACAGACAACTGCGTCCGACTTCGGCATAAGATCCAGGATTTAATAGAAAGGAATGAAATAATTCTGCCCAAAAGGCCAAATACCAAGTCAAATCCCCTGCCCTTACTCGGAGAGGTCGATATGATGGAGGTCGATTCCGAGCCTGAGCTGCCATGCTGTGTGCTCGATCTGAGTTGGTATGAAGACTCTGATGAAGAATTTGATGTCATCACTAGATCGGGAAGAGTGGCGAGAAGGGCTCCCCTTCGCCTAGATGAACCGGAAGAAATAACGGATCCTGAAGAAGACATGGTGATAAAACAATTAAAGAAGACTCAGGCCAATATCTCTATCTGGGGTTTACTAATGTCATCTTGCCCACATCGAGAAAAGGTACTCCAAACTTTAAGCAAGGCTCATGTCCCCATTGATACCGCACCAGATGCATTGGCCAACATAATAGCTTCAGTAGAAGTTGACAATCAGATTTCCTTTTTAGACAAAGACCTCCGCTCGGGTAGGGAAGCCCATATTGATGCCCTATACATAACCGTTCAGGCCAAGGAAAATCAGATACCCTTGGTATTAATAGATAATGGATCCGCCCTGAATGTCTATCCATTAAAAACCGCGAGTCCTTTAGGATTTGGGGTTGCGGATTTCTTACCCTCCCGAACTATGGTCTGGGCATATGACAATGCCAGAAGAGAAGTATTGGGCATGATAAAGCTGGAAGTCATCATCGGGCCCGCTCCTTTTTTGGTAGAGTTCCAAGTGCTCGATATTGCATCGAGTTTCAATTTGTTCCTTGGAAGACCATGGTTGCACCAAGCCCGAGCTATAGCCTCCACCTTACATCAGATGTTGCGATTCCCTTACAAAGGGGGGATAGTCACCAATAAAGGAGAAATGGCTGAAAAGAATATCAATCCGGTATATGGGATTGAAGAAGAAGAAGAGGTGTCTTTATGCGGTTTTGTTTTCGAATCTATCAGTACCATAATGATAGATAAGCCCATTATGAGACCCCCTTATTATGACCCATTTGGCAATTCGTCGGTTATGAGCATTATGGGAAAGGTGAAATATTTTCCGATTATGGGGTTAGGAAGGAGGCAGCAAGGAGTGTTAGAGGTCCCTAAAATTTTGAGTGCTGTGCCTCCTTTTGGTTTGGGATATGTTCCAACTCCAGCGAAGCTGGAAGAGCAAAAGGAGAGGAACCAAGCTAAGGTAGCAGCCCGCAAGAACAAACGGGAATGGGATTTTCCCATGACTCTATACTTCAAAACACTCAATGGATATTTTGTGAAGGAAGAAGAGGACTTTCCCTTTTGCGGCTTCTCTGAACCATGGATGTGTAGCATCACGAAGACCAGAAAACCGAGATTTGAGCTATTCTTTGACTGTTATCCCGAAGAAATAAGGGAGGAAGAAGAAGAAGAAACGAGGAGGATAGACGAAGACGAGGACTTTGGTTGTAGGCATCTCTTTGGGGAAGGTGGGATCGCTTGAGGATTTGTGTGTTGACTTTTGCAGAGTGCTTAGTTGAGAGTAAGCCAATGGGCAAGTTTATGTTGTGTTTCAATAAAAGGGGCACTCTTTCTGTTATTTCAATGATGTCTTTTTACATATATGGTTCATATGAATATGGTATGCTGGACAAACTCCCCAAAATATCTGGACGTTAATCTAAAGATGGAACATCAATGATAACAATAATAATCTTGATCAAAGCCCCAATCAAATAGAGGTCTCTGATCAAGCCATTCGAGCAAGAAAAAATTCTTATCCGAAGAGACAAAACAACAGATCAAAGAAGAGAACTACGTGAGCCTGATCTCGTGAGCCAAAAAAAAAAAGAGGAAAAAGGTCATGGGTACGTAGGAAGCCCAACAAGGGTTCGGTTCCATTATTATCATTGATAATCCAAAGATTGACAAAAGATAAAGGGAGTTTGTTCACTCATTTATTCGCATGCATCATAAGTGTAAAGAGATAGTTGTTGGAATGAGACTCAATCCTTCTTGTGCCTTTTCGACTTGGAGCGCCGTCCCCGCCATTCTTCTCTTTGACTAGACGATTGGGCAATCCAAAGCCTGGGGGCACCAAATCTTCTAAGAATGCTTCTCTCATCAGACGCAAGGACCTCTCAGTATTAGCCACATCCTCTTTCTGCCACTTCAAATATGCCAATGAGGGATGTATCCCGAAATGACCACCAGTACCTTCTCTCAAGGCCAGAGCCCAACCTCCTTTGATGACTTTTAAAGTAGCCGCCTCTATAGGTCCTGTGGTAGGAGTTGGGATAGTCGGTGGAACTATTTGATTTATGCTGAATTGTCTCAGGATCCTGTTCGGACGATAGTATGTGGATTTCTCTAAACCCGGGAGTGGGACCTAATCTTTGCATAAAGTACGAATGACTACCTCTTGCATTCCCAACCACCTGCAATACCATGTGATTTATGAACCTTTGAGATCCCTCATGAAGATGGTCCAATCCTGAATGGTGTGGAAGAAGACGGAATAACCACGACGATGTAATTCGGAGGATTGGTTTGAGGCCGTTCAATCAATATGAGGTGCTCACACAACCACATCTGAAAAAGTATGAAGAATCAACATGATAACGATGATACTTCGAGAATTAGAATGGGAGAATTTTATACCTGAAGCAAGAGGGGAGAGCCGGACATAAGAGCTGAGGGATCGTCCACCATTCTAGAGGGTTTCGCCTAAAATTATTGGAGTAAGGCTCTTTTAGTTAAAAAGTTCAGCCACCAAAGCACCGACTCGGAGAGGACAAACACCGGGGGAGCCTACTAAGAGAAATTCATGTGTCATCATAAGGGCAAGAACATGGTTTCATTTTTCTCCATTCGGCATCACACTCCCCCGGATGATGTTCCGAACCACCAAGGCAATATTAGTCAACGATTTTCGATAAGTCAAGACAGTTGTGCTGATCCAGAAGAAAACTAACTTGTCTATCAATCAGGAAAATAAATTTGCTAACCTCTTTCCGGACGGGTTTTGCAAGAGAAACCATGGCAACTTTGCTTATGAATTTTGCACCCATGAACGTGTTGAATTCATCAATAGAAGGACAAAGCTCCATCATGTCTTGACCGAAGCGAAAAACGAGATGACTCTTGTCCCAGAATTTTGCAACAGCACGAATCAAGTTCTCCTCCACCGGCACGCCACGAAGTTGGAACAATGTGGAGAGTCCCAGCACCGCAAAACTCAGACGACATATGCGAGGCACGCTCGCCATCCATTGAAGCACCTTGGCATGAAAATTCTCACTCATGTTTATTTTAGATGTGTGTTGAAGGTATTCTGAGGTTTATGAGGGTCTTTAGATGTCCCAGAGCAGTATTCATAGTGTTTTGAGGTGAGAGGACTCGTGCAAAACCCTAAAGCCCAAACCCAAAAGCCAAAAAAGGAAAAAAAGATGAAGACCAAAGAGCTATAACCGCCAGCGCGGGCGGTCATGACGAGTAGACCGCCACGCCTGGCGGTCATCCATACGAGACCGCCAGAAAGTGGCGGTCATCCCTCCTCACGACCGCTCGATCGGCACTATTCGCCCGAAAAAAAAATTTGAAAAAATTCCAGAAAATTGAGAGAGGAAGGAAAAAAGGGGAAAGAGAGAATATGAAAGAGAGGCGAGGAAAACATGTGTATTTATCACTTAAGGGGCATTTTATGATCTTTTACTTGAATTTACGATGATATGTGTTATGATGAGTTAGATGTATATTTTGCTTTAGAATGATGAGTCTTTTGAAGACGTGATGAGCCAATTCTTTGGACGATTGCCTTGAATGAGGGAGGATCCGAAGGGTCCGCAAACATGCCCGATCTAGACCATCCGAGACCAGGGGCAGGTGCCCCTAAGATAGAAATAGGGTAGATGAGAATCGTTGGGGGCAGATACCCTTAAGATGAAAGTAGAACCGATGAGAGTCGCTAGGGGCAGATGCCCCTAAGATAGAAGTAGAATTGATGAGAGTCGTTAGGGGCAGAAACCCCTAAAGTAGAGTGGATGAAGATGTTGAGGGATAGATATCCTAGGGACGTTGTCCCGACATAGAGGAGCACCGAGACAATGTAGATGAACCACGGGATGATTCCCGTTAGCTCTTGGGACCAGGAAAATCCCAAGACCCCCGAGATGAGATGAGATCCTCACAGGAGGGCGACAATATCCCTAGTTAACATAGGTGAGATGATCCTAGTTAGAAAAATCCCCACGGGAGGGTGATAATATCCTTTGTTGGCAAATCCCCAAGGAAGGATGATAATATCCTTAGTTGGCAAAATCCCCACGGGAGGGTGATAGTATCCTTAGTTGGAAAAATCCCCACTAGAGGGTGATAATATCCTTAGTTGGCAAAATCCCCATGGGAGGCTGATAATATCCTTAGTTAGCATATGTGAGATGATCTTTTGTTAATGACTTTTGGGACCAGAAAAATCCCAGAAGAAACCCCGGGATGGGATGATTCCCGGTAGCTCTTGGGACCAGGAAAATCCCAAGAGATGAGATAAATCAATCACAAACCTCGGGATAAGATGATTCTCGAGGTGGAGCATGTGATGCTCCAACCATTGGTCCACAACACTCACATTCGTTATCCAAATTTGGTTGTTCCTTCCTTTCGTTGCTTCGTCTTTAAGTTTTAAAGACTCACCAACGAGGGGCATCTGTGAACACCCAAATTTGACGCATGAAAATTATATTGGGATTAGACTACAGACATGTTTGAATCATAAGATTGATGAGTTAGTCTTGGGTTGAAGCATGGATGGGGTTTAATTTTAGTAGAATTTATACGTTATAGTAATTAAGACTTTTATATGCCTAGGATTAATGAGACAATTTAATCATAGGATATGTTAAGGACTAAATTGCTAAAATGTATTTTATCTCAATAAATTTGGGCTTGTTTATTTATTAAACCCAATTATATTTATTCTTGGGTTGAAGATAAATGTAAGGGTCCAATTTAATAAGGTATGGACTTTTCTTCAGAGTTGCACAACCCATTAACACCTTGCTTGCAAACAAATTTAGCTCTGATTTTCGTGGAAAATTAGAGTTAAATCATTCCTTAATAGCAAGAATGTTTTTGGTATGATTTTGGCTTAAAAAAAGGAATCAATGTGTAATTAATCAATTAGGAAATGATTAAGAGGAGTAGTAATCAAGAAAGCAGAGGATTCTGGGCAGTCTAGGGTTTAATTACGCGGTGGGATCAATCAGGGAGGAATTAGGGGAGAATCGGGACCGAAAAAGGAAAGAACGGGTGAGAAGCATGGGCACGGGCAGTCTTCCACCCATGACCGCCCGGCCTGGCTGTCATCCATAGGATGAACGCCGGCCATGGCGGTCATGCAAACCCAGAAACGCATTTTCTCCCCGATTTTCGCCCGTATTCTGATTCTACTCGGTTTTGGCCCAGATTTCTGGCCATTACCTTGATCATTAAGTTGGTCCACACCCCTAGGCTACTCAGAACACTATAAATAGGACCCCTCTCTCACATTTCAAGGGACACATTATATTACACAAACACTCTTCATAAAGCTTTGAAGCTTGGAGAAACTCTATCTCTCCAAGCTTAAGAAATAGTTCCATAGGCAAAACTCTGGCAGAATTTTGTGGGTAGCATCATCCATTGAAGGCAGCAAAGGAGAAAATCAAGAAGAACTCCAAGATTGAGTTGAGGAGTGGGAGAAAATTGTGTGGGAGGCACAACCCAAACCAAGGATGAAACACCCGTGTCCCAATTTTACAATAAAATACTTAAACACAAGGAAATTACCAAAAATATCCCTGAAACCCAGGACACGAAATCCAATATCAAAACATTATCTGGAAAGAAATTCTTAATATACCGAGATGTCATAAAGAACAAAAACAAACCGGCTTAACAAGCCACAAGTCAACCCGGCATCCTGCCGATACATCATCAAATATCAAATCCCAGCAACCCGCCGATAAAGTAATCAAAACCAATATTGACATCTCAACAAAATCCAATGCAGCAGAAGATGAAGATAAAATAAAAACCAAAGTAAAAAGTGAAATGCAAGTCGGTACTATGGATCCAACCGGGAGAAGAAGCACAGCTACCTGCTGAGATAACCACGTCCGTACTCTGAAAAGGAAGAAAGAGACTGCACGCTAACTAAGAGTCTGAAAACAACGTTGGCGATTATGTGAGTCGCCTACTCAGTGAGCAGTATAAATCTAATTATGTAGGTGTGCAAAGCAAGTTTCAAAGGAAAGTAGAAATACTAACACAAGTATGCAAACATACAATAACCAGTACTAACATGCCAACCACATAAAGCAAACAGTTTATATTTCACATCTGTTGTGTGTTGAGTTTTCCTTATTATATTTATAATTCAAGGCCCCCTACTGTGTGCGTCGAGCTCGGTCCCGTCTCATGAGACAACCAGGCATAAGCCCAATATAACCAGGCACAAAGCCCAAACATATCCATAGAGAGAGAGAGAGAGACAAAGAGAAAGAGGGAGGTAGAAAGGGAGAGATAGAAGGAGGGAGGTAGAACCGGTCATCACAGGCCCATATGCTAAACCGAATATAACATGCTATCCCGCATGCAAACCCGAGGGGTATCACTTCCCGCTCGAACCAACCGGTCATCAGCACACAGTAGCCTATCTTCTACTGTACATTATTCTTGTTCATAAATTATGAGTTCATGTGTGCCAAGAGTTGTGATTTAACAGGGTTGTGTGAATTATCAACTTAATCAAGTATTCGGGTCTCCGACCCACAGTACATCACACAAAATACCCAAAATCACTCCACATGTTATATTCCATAACAATCCAAAAGTCATGCTCAACCAGCAAATAGAAACACATAGGCACACAATATGGATCACAACATGTTAGCAAACAGGGCATGCAACTCAAACAGACCAATCTATCAAGCTCATGCTTACAAACATAAAAAGACGTATAAAGTCACCTCAACGTCGATTATCCTGTGGAGCCTTCCCCAAGACAGATCCTCCAGCTCAAGAGGTATTACCCGTGCCTGAATACCGGCACACACAACAATTATAAAACAATTACAGTCAAACCGTGCATGCATGATAACCAAATGCTCAACTGAATAGAACCTGACCCAATCTACCTGGTTAAGTAATTTCAGGGTCTAAGCCCAAAAGGGTAACTCCAAAGAGTTTGGGACCCAAGGTTCCCCGGGCTTAAGCCCAACTATGTCCATACATAATTCCCCGGGCCTATGGCCCATTCATTATGTCCTTAACGAGTTCCCGGGCCTAAAGCCCATCTAAGTCCAAAACCGAATCCCGGGCCTATAGCCCATTATGAAGTTGGGCTTAAAGCCCGTTACCCAAGTCCAAAGGTTAACCAATTAAGTCCTTGGGCCTCAAGCCCATATCTTAAGGTCCATCATTACCAAGTATAGAATTGGGCTCAAAGCCCGTTTCTTAAATCCAAAAATTATTCACAAGTTAAATATTGGGCCTGGGCCCGGTATTCCTAAAACCGTTCTAGGGTCAACCCGAACCCTGGAGTTAGTCAACCTAGATGTTCTATCCGAGTCGGTAAGTTTTCCGGCCACACATACATTTTCTACCCACACCCGGTATTCCACTATTATACTTAGTCATTACATGTACATATTTCCCAAGAATTCTTTAATTAAGTACAAGCCAAAACCGAAATAAAATCGGGAACAAATACCGGAATGCCGTGAACAGTGACCCGAGCCCTCGCCAGAAAATTCCCGAGCTCGCCGGATTCCGGTCAACCTTGTCGGAACTTCCCAACAACAACAAAAATCTGGCTCGACAAATCTGCCATTAACAAACAGCCAAAACCAACATTCATTAACAACACAGCGACCATACACCCAAACGAATTGGAAGAGAAGAAAGGAGATTAAGAATTCGAGTCCTTACCCGAAATATCAAAACCTCACTGTTGTCACAGCCAAGCCCGCAGCAACAAACAAGTCGGCCGAGTCACCACCCGCACTCAACAGCAAACACCGGCGACCCCAATACCGTGCACACGCAGCACCAACACAGTCCCGAGCTAACCCCTACACCGAGCAAGACCAATTCCGGCCAACCACCGCAACATCCACACACCCGACAGCCGACCACAACACAGCCGAACCACCAACCACATCAGCACGAAGGAAAAGAAATTAAAAGAGGAAGAGGGAAAAGAGGTCGGAAGCTTACTTGACCAAGGCGACGGCGGCAGTGACTCGAGCTCTAGTCTCGGTCTCCCCTGCGACCCGTGGTGGCGACGACGTGGAGTAAAGGAAGGCGTGGCGACAGCAGCGGTGTACGGCGGCTCGTCGTGGACCCGTCCTCGGTGCCTCATAGAGAATAGGGCGGCGGCGGTGTCGTGCGAGCGGGAGAACCAAAAGAAAAGGGAAGTAGGGCCAAGAGAGAAAGGGGAATCGGGGTAGGTAACGATTTGGAAAATAGGGATTATAAGAGAGGAGAAGAGGATGAGAGAGAGAGAGAGAGAGAGAGAGAGAGAGAAGAAGGAAGAAGGAAGGTGGGAGCGGCGGCAAGGAGAAAAGAGAAAAGGAGGAGAAAATAAGAGGGGCTTGGGCTAGGGTTTGGCCGCCCTAGTGGACGATCTGTCGTCCGCTTAGGCGCGGTCAACCCCCCCTGCCTGGTCAACGCGCCCTTATTTTTTTTTTCCCTGATTCAAAACGACGTAGTTTTGAATAAATCCACGATAAATCCCGTGTTTCATCCCGAAACACATTCTAACTCCAACGAAACTCGAACCTAGGGTGATACCCACTTAGAATTGGCATTTTAAGGGAAATAGTTTATTTTTTTCTTAACCAAAAATCCAGAAAGTACCTCAAGGGTAAAATTGGAATAAATTACGAAAATTCCATAAATTAAATTATGAAAATCCGGGGCGTTACAAAGGAGCTATAGGAGGGCTACAAGAGGTAATCCTAATCCCTTTTTGTCTCACTAATTATTGTTGAGATGTTGATGTTGATGATGATGTGACTGTTGTGATGCCATGTCAAGAACTACGTGGGCTTTGAACCCGGTCGCCGGGGTATGTAGGTGGTTTCTAGTGGTGGAAACTCAAGCCCAATCTTCTTCTTCTCCCCTTTCTTTTTAATATTCAGTTATTATGTGTTTTGGTGCTCACACTTGTACACTTGCACAAGGCATACAAAATCCTCTAATTGCGCAATGTTTCGCCCCAGCATGGATGCGTGCCTAACACCTTCCCATCCATGACGAATCCCCAGGTCCAACATCTTTGGTTTGTTATCCAGTTGCCTAAATGGAGTCACAAGAAGGGTTTTTCCCAAGTTTTTGTCCATTAATAAAATTTGGATGGCGACTCCAAAGATGTTGGATGATGGTTATGAAGAAGGTGTAAAGGAAAGGTGAATAGGCCCAAGTGATTTTGGGTCGGGTATTCACAGAGGTATAAAAAATAATAATAATAATCTTGCGGTAAAATATATTATCAAATACACATTAAATACATATATATACCAAGGATATAAATTGGGTAAAAATAATAACTATGCTATAATGGCACTATAAAATGACGGAAATAGACAATTATACATGCATATCATTTGTTGTGCATTTATGTGATTATATGTTACTACATCTAGGTAAAGAGAATGTGAACGAGGACTTGGAACCCGCGGGCAAAATTCCCAAGGAATTTATCGACTAAGGTGAGGACAAGTAATTATTAATATGCTGCCCGTAATACCAAGCTGTGGTTTGTTGATACTTTGTTGTATATGCCTTGCTGTGAATAATTTGTTGTGATTGTGAATGGTTGATGGATTGTGTATTGGGTTGTTGATATTGTTGTTGTTGTTGTTGTTGTTGAGAAATGAGTATGAGATGGATACCGAGAGTACTAGTGTTGTGACTATGATTATCCAGACGAGTTGAGAGGCAGAGTGCCTACTCGAGATAAGTTACGAGGATTTAAATGACAGTGAGTGATAATAATAATGGTATCACCTAGACAGTTAGATAATCACAATTAAGTGTTGGTACGGCCAGATGGTAGTCACCTTGCGATTTGTGTTATGATTTATGATATTATAGGGAGGACTGCGGGACTCCAGGCAGAGGACTGCGGGGCTCCAGGCAGAGGACTGCGGGACTCGGTTGATTTTTAGGAAGGACTGCGGGACTTCCACGGGAACTGCATGGCCCAGTTATTTGTGGTATTTTGGACTTAACGGGGAGCACCCTGGGGTTAGCTAACCTGGCTACCAGGCACGGCCAACATTTAATTTGTGATAGGGGCCCTGCTAATAAAATTTGGTTAAGTCTAACAGGCTAGATGTTAAGAAAGATAGCCGGTGAGCGTAGGTTCGGTTGATGTTATACCTCTGTGATGTATTGATTGTTCTTAATAACTTGGTTGTACTGGATGCATGTATATTAATCATTACTTGAGGATTTCACCCGGTGAGCACTTCGGACTCACCCCGAGCCACGTAGATTCATTTGCTTTTAGTACAGGAACGTGCCAGGCAAGCTGCGGCGTACCCTCTGCCAGACCCGGATCCATTCCCTGCTGCATCTTTCATTTGTGGTGTGTTGTTGTTATTTTCAAGTCTTTCGCTGCTGTTGTGTGTCACTCTGCTTCCGTTGTTGGTTGCTGTTGAGACTGCTATTTGTAATAATTGTCCCCGTGATCAAGTGATGTGTGTGTGGTTTGCTATATTACCTTGTGATCGGATTTGACTTTGTTGTATGTTCTGGATGTTATCTCAGTAATAGTAAGATGGCCACGTATTACCGTAAATAGTGGTAAATACGGGTCAGGTCGTTTCAATAAGACTATAATTCTTATCAGGATTGTTTTTTTAAAGGATAATAAGAAGTTTTTCGGATCAAGTAAATAACTTTATTAGCTTTTCTGATAAGTATATAGTTGTTATCAGTATTGTTTTTTGGTTTATCACCTTTTATGATAAGAGTATAATTATTATCAAGATTATTTTTTCAAAGGATAATATAAATAAAAATTAAATTTTGGATAATTATATTTGGAGAAAAAAGTTTTTTATGTCCTTTCAGTTTGTTAATTTTGCATTGGTTGTCCCTCCTCATCCATTTTCATTCATATTGTCCCTCAAGTTCGGTTTTACCGGGATATATTGTCCTTTTTACATGTTATAATCGGTAGCTGCAGATTGATAGGCTTCCCGCAAGTATACGGGGTTGTTGTAGTACCAAGGTCGTCTCACAGGGATCTTTGTTAAGTACTATTAACAATGCAATGTAAGATTATCTAGAAGAATCGTAAATCGAGAGAGTTTAATGTTGAAACTAAGATTAAAGCGATAGAAAGCGAGATTAAATTTAATAATAAAAAGCATCTAGGACTTCGGGGAATTCCTTGCCAATATTTCCATGCAATTAAGCTACGCATAAACAGGCCATGTACTGTCACTACATAGCTAGCCTATGTGAATCTATGAATTAAATTCTCAAATTAAACTTCTTTAAAAGAAACGGGAAATCTAAACTAGATCGATAACCTACTCCCGTAGTGCCGTAAAATCCCTTCCTAGTTTATGTCCACTATGCATCGGCCAGTGCTAAAATAAACTAAGAGCATTAAGAAATTTCCCTACCTAATCTCCAATAAAAAGCACGCCTCTCTCGAGGTCGGTTTTTATAGCCCGGTTTATGTTGTTCTATAGGTAAACGACGCTGTCACTTAACGTTCGCCTATTATGGATTTATGCTAATTGGTGATCAAGCAACTAACATAGTAAAGATTCATAAACCGAATTAAAGAAGAATAAAATCTGAAAATAATTCTTTATTTAAATGAGCATGGAAACATTAACAAGATCATCCCCTAATCCTAGATTACAAATTTAGCTAGACATAACTTTAAAGAAAATAACAAGTGCTAGAAGAAAATTCATCAACGTTGATTCAAAGTATGAGTAACTTACAAGAAAGTAGAACCAACCTTGAACAAAAGGAGACAAAACTCCAAGACTTGAAGTTTTCCAAAAGCTAAAGCCAAGCTAAATTACAAACTGAAAAATGGAAATACAAGCTAGTCTAAATGAGTGTTTTTCCGATTTGTTGCTTCAAGTAAACTTGGTTCCCCTTTGTCTTCACATGCCTTGCCTTTTATAGTGCATAAGAGACATAAATGGTGGGCTGGAAGTGTTATCAGGTGGCGCCAAAAGAGGTGTAGTGCACTTAATTTTTGCGCCAAAAATAGGAGCCACTTTGCCACTCTGTCACAAACCGTTATATGCATGTTGTCCTTCCTTAAAGCAAGTGTTGCCACATGGCTTTGACCAAATTATCCTCCTAAAATGATGTGAGCAGGTGGTCCATTTTGGAGAAGAATTAACGTTGTGCAACTTATCCAAATACCACAAAGTAAGGCAACAAACTGATGCCCCCACTTTGCTTGCGCAGGTGGCATGAAAAGAGTACTCCAAAATTTTTGCTTGGTTGTGAGAGTGGGCACGTGGAGAGCCTTTGTGTTTCATGCCAAGAATAGAACTTGACAAAGTCTTGTGCAAGTGGTTGCTGAAAGCTAAAGACTAAGACCATTCCATGCATTCTTTTGACGTGAGGGTGATGGTCAAGTCAAGTGGGCTTGCCCCTTCCTTTCTTGTCCATCTTCTCATGGCTTTGGGCTTTCAAAGAATAGGTCCATAAAGGTCTTGGGCTTCTCTTTGTAAGGAGCCTTGAGCCCAACCCAAAAGGCTTCATCATGGGCTTGAATATTTCTTGGCCTAATTGTCCTTGTTGGGCTTGTGAGCATGATGGGCTTTAGCTTGGATAATTCTTCAATGCTTGGTGTGACCACATAAACTCCAAGGAACATGATTAATTCAGGGGTTTTTGGGCAAAATTCGTTTGAGAGGGAGCAGCCCTGATGATGTCACATGTTAAGCCACGTGGTAATGGTTTGCAAGGGTTGGAGCTCTCCGCATAGGCAACCTGTGCAAAAGATTGCACATCTCGTCCGAAAATCCAATCATTTGGTCCTCATAAATTTGCCAAGCAACGCATGGACTGAATTTAGGGGACTTGGAGAAGAATTCTGGGCACTCGCTTCCCTCGTGTAACGTGGCATTGATGCTGCATGGGCAGCCTATGCTGGGTCTGTACCTCTTGTTTGAAAAATCTAACTTTTATTTCTAAAATATATAAAAATTATTAAAAACTTTAAAGAAAGGAAATAAAAGGATAAAAGGGAGAAAATGCGACAAAAGGACGAATAAATAAAATAAATATCGTTTTGCAAGCTAGAAACCGTTGAAAGAACCCGTGAAATGAGTGCAAAATGCGCACTCATCACAGATGTGTCAAGTGGGTCCCACATTCTATGCAATTTTTTAATCGATTTTTCTCTTTTCTTATCTCTTCTTTTTCTTTCCTTACTATTTAACAAACAATAAGTCCTAAAAATAAAAAAAAGACTTGCCTATAAATATTAAATACTATAAACTAAAGACAAAAAAAATATTTAATTCCAAAACCACCGCTTCTTATCTTCTTCCTACCTACTAGCCTCACCGCCACCACCATACCCAGTAACAATAGCTACCCTACTCCATTATCCACCCATCACCCTCCACCCATATCTCAACCAAAATCTCCAAGAAAACCCACCATTAAAATGAGGCTCCTCCTCCTCCTCTTCCTCCAACCTATTAGGAGATAAACTGTATATCAAGCGGGGCATCGTGTGTAGGAAGATTGAGATGAAGAAGTTGGAGGAATCATAGCCGGAGTACTTAGCAGAAGGAGCCAAATTTAAAGATGCCTTCATTTTATTATTCGGTGTTCTTATACAACCCCACCCCCACATCCCCTCTTCCTCGGCACCCATTGTTTCATAAATCCAAGCATTATTCTCCTTGAAATTTTATATCACCGACGACCTATAATCTATCTACTTCTGGAACGCGGAGTCACGTGTGACCCCTCCAGCAGCCAAGTGATGGGCTTCTATTGATTGATTGATGGATGGATATTAATGGAATTTTAACCTCGATCTCCTCCCTCAGGGCTCTTCTCTCCCTTTTCTTTTTCTTTTCTGTTGTTATGCCAAAGTGCAATTTAATGTGTTGTTTCATTTTTGTTGATGGGCTTTTGTTGATGGATGGATATTGATGGTGAATGCATTTGTGGATTGCGGTGTGATGGTTATTTTGGTATTTTGTGGGTTGGATTTTTGCTATGATTGCAAGTTTGGCAAAGCAAGGGAGAAGGGAGAAGTAGGGACGATGTGATTGTGGAAGAGATTAACGAGTGGTGTTTTGGGGGACAGTTTGAGGAGGACGATGGTGGAAGGAGGGAGGCGATATGAACAATAGAGGGGTGATGCGGTGGTCTTGGTTCGGTTACGATGGTGGTTCAGGGATGGGTTTTCTCAAAGAACTGAGGGAGAGGTTGGGAGAGGGATGAGAAGTATTGGGAAAATAAAATAAAATTTATTTAATTCAAAATTTTTTTTATAGAATAATTTTTAGGAAAAAATAATAGGGAAAAATAAAATTAGGCAGCTCGTGGGCCCCGTATAACACGTGTCAGCTCCATCGGCAATTTACTGGCTATAGGGTATAAAAAGGACAAGGTAGCCCGTTAAATCTAGATTTCAGGGACATATTGAGTGAAATTGAACGAAGAGGGACAACAACTGCGAAATCGACAAAGTGTAAGGACAGAAAAAACTATTTACTCATTATATTTGTCATTATGGCCACATGTCAAAATATAATTGATTAAAACTACACCTAAAATCCTCCCCATGGAAATATAGGAAGACTCCAAAAATCCTATGTGTCAACACCTGGTGAGGCCCAAAAATCCTATGTGACAACACCGGGTGAGGGTATTAGCTTTACATATATATAATAGATTTAAAAGTTTACGGAAGATTAGGTGTGAATATCCGACCCAAAATCACTTGGGCCTATTCACCTTCTTCCTCGGGTCAATCCCATGTCATTGGAGTCGCCATCCAAATTTTATTAAGGACAAAACTTGGGAAAAACCTTCAAATGACTCCTTTAGGCAACATGGTCATGGTGAACCAAAGACATGGGATCGGGGGTTCGTCACGGATGGGAAGGTGTTTGGCACCCTTCCGTGTTGGGTCGAAATCTTGTGAAATTGAAAAAATCATGTATGCCTTGTGTAGGTGTGCAAATATGGAAACAAATTACATAAAAATAACAAAATTGAATCAAAACAAAAAGGAAAATAAAAACAATTGGGCTTGAGTCTCCACCACTAGAGACCACCTACGTACCCCGACAACCGGGTTCAAAGCCCACGTAGTTCTTGACATGGCATCACAACAATCACATAGTCAACAATAGCATCATCAAATCACCAGCAAACAGCAATCAATAAGGTGCATAATCAAAAAGGGTTAGAACATTTATCTCGATGGTTGGACAGAATCTATGGTCGTCTTCTACTGGATTTTGGACAATTTGAATGGCTGATTCAGCTTCTAGTTCCAACAACAAAGTTGTAGCCCTTCCTCTTAGCTTTCCAGAGAGTCTAAGATCATGAGAATTCGACCCCTAGAACTCGAGATATGAATTTTTTTCTGAGACTGCTCGCATCAGGCCCTTCTACTCGGATTGCTCATTTTCTTGGCTCCTAGATTGCCTTTGATTGCTTCCTTCTCTTGATCTCCTCTTGTTGGCTTCTTCTTTGATGCTTTTCAACGAAATTTCTCCAGACTTTCTGCCTATAGGAATGTTTCTAGGCTTGGAGAAGTAGAGTTTCTCAAAGCAAACTAAGCTTGTGGGGGGTGTGTGTGTAATGAGCGATTGATCCTCTGAAATGTGTGTGAGGAGTCCTATTTATAATGTTCTGGGAAGCCTAGGGGTGTGGACCTGCTTAATGGTGAAGATTATGCCCGAAAATCTGGTCCAAAACCACGTAGGATCGAAATTAGAAACAAAATCGAAGATTTGGGCAAATTTGGAAAGTGATGATCGCCATTGCCGGCGGTCATCTGCTGCATGACCGCCAGTGCTGGTGGTCATGTGTGGATGTCCACCGGCACCTGGCGGTCGTCGCAAGAGGACCGTCCGGCAGTCTGCATGTCACCCATTCTTTCCATTTACGAACCCCCAATCCCCTAATTCAGTCCTGATTTGATCCTACCGCATAATCAACCCAGAATCACTCAATTACTTGATTACTAGTCCTCTTAATCATTCCATAATTGATTGATTACACATTAGAGACCCAATTTACGCAAAATCATAACAAAAACACAATTTCTAATTAAATGATGATTTAGCTCTGATTGTCGTGAAAAATCAGAGCTAAGATTAGTCTGCAAGAAATGTGTTAATGGGCTAATTAAACTCTGGAGAATTCATTAATTTGGGCCCTTAAACCCACCTTCAAACCAAAGATAAATCATCTAACTAAAATTGGATTAAAGATAGATAAAAGGTCCAAGTAATGAACTAAACACATTTCAGTACAAATAAACCTTATTATATATTTTATCCTAAGATTAAATCATCTCATTAATCCTAGTATACCAACATACAAAATCTCAAATTACAGAAATGTATTATATCCACTAAAATAGATTCTTGACATGCTTTACTCTTAGGATCAAATCATCTCATTAATCCTAAGTTCAAACATATTTAAAATATGATTTTTGTAGAAAATTCGCGGATCAAATTTGGGTGTTCACATTGGGCCAATCAACAAAAGAAAATTGACTCAAAAATATCTTAAATACACAGCTTCAGTTCCACTTGATTCTCCTTGAATTCTAACCCACTTAGTATTTTTTTCTTACAGCAAGAAATTTTCATTGGTAAATAATAAAGGGACTTTTTGATTTACAAGGTCTCTTATTTTATTGGGGGGTTAGGCCTCCTATTTTTATTTGCATGGTAAGAAACTATACACATCTCAATAGCATATATTATATTTAGCAACTAACACTTCAAGCCAAAGTTAGCTTGGGCGCATGGAGATACAGAGCATTAGACCAGACAGTGAGGAAAAAAAATGGCACAGTACCTGCTATTGGTAACATAAGATCAAGAGTGCCTAAATGTAAGAGCAGCTCGAATTTGATTAAATGTGTTGTGTTAGAAAAACTTGTGAGGCACGGATTATCGAAGGACAGAGTGATCCCTGGAGTAAAAATAAAGAGAGGGTCACAAGCTGACACGGTAGAAACCCTAGATTCAACACTAGAATTCCCACAGATCAGATTGTGGTTCCGACCTTCAATCTCAATCAAACTAATGTTATCTCCACCCCTTATTCCTCCTCCAATCAGCAAGAAAAGAAACAAGTAAGCTTCAAGAACACAGATAGATGGCGCCAACTCTAAAATCCTAATCAGCAAGAATAACAAAGATTAGTACCAAGGAAATAAAATCATGCCACAAATTAAATAAACCTGATAAGTAAATCTAAGTCCCTAATATGAACAAGAGAATTAGCACTCAAAGAACCAAGAAAATTAGCACTCAAGGGTTGTTTGAATCACTCAAACTTGAAGAACTCTCAAAGAGAAACTTTTATTATCAATAATCAATGTTGTAAGAGTTGATTCTTGTTCATCCTTGACCTAGCTCTTGTGATTGGACCTTGTGGAAGCACCATGGCGCCATCATTACCTCTATTGGTATTTGAAGCCTACTTGAGTGTATCACAAGTAGTGGCGGATCAACAATGTAGTCACTGTAGGCAAGTGACTACGCTGAGATCTCAAGAAAAGAAATTGATATGGAGATTTGTGAAGATTTTTATGACTTAAATATAAATTGCTTACACCCAGATCTAAAAAATTTTAATGTGCGGAGGTTCCTTTTGAGTTAAATATAAAAGCCTCCATAATTGACTACACGCCTCTATTTAATATAGTGAGAGCATCTAATATACTATATAATAGTAGAGGCCTCCCTCAAGTTGCTCTGCTATTCTAACACAGCACTCAATTGACATGTGGCATTAGCAAAACATCAATTTAAAAGTCAAATTTTTATTTTACACGGAACATCAATTTAAAAGTCAAATTTTTATTTTGCCCGGTACTTCCTAATTCCTTGGGTAATCAGCCACAATTAATATTTAAATTCAAAGAGGCTTAGATAATCTAACTGAAAAAACAACAAATCAAATTTTTAAAACTTAAAATCATGAAAAATTTAACAACAAAATTTAAAAGCTAAAATCATGGCAATTTTAAGCATAAGAAAAGTTTTAAAGAAGAAAAACAAATACAAATATAAATATAAATATATAAATAATTATGGGAATATATTTTACACATAGTAATGGGCAAAGATGGAGATTGACCTTAACTCCATTCTACAAATAATGCATTAACCAATTTAGAAGCTAAAATCATGGCCAATTTATGCATAAGGAAAGTTTTAAGGGAGGAAAACAAAAACAAATATAAATATGCAAATAATAATGGGAATATATTTTACACATAATAATAGGCAAAGATGGAGATTAACTGCAACTCCATTCTACAAATAATGCATTAACTTGGCAATTAATGAAATACCACTAAAGGAAAAATGCATCACCTTAACTCAAAATTAAGTTTCTAATGCATTATGGGTAACTCCGTTTAATGTAAATTAATGGGTCAGTCAAACAAATTGACGAGCAAGCGGCGAATTAAACTTGGTAATCATGCCAATTGCTAAAACGGAAAGAAACGGCAAATTTAGAAAATTTAAAAGCTCCAAAATATAGCAAAATAAATGTAAAATTCAACCACATTAATTCACCTAAACTATGACAATCTATCCCCCTAACCAACTATAAAAGGCAACAAGAAACACATCCGTACTATTAATTCTCTCCAAATTAAGGTATGCAAATCTTCAACCCATATTTTTTTATATATTTTTTAAAGTTACATATCTCCACAATTCTATTCAAGTATTGTATTCATTTTTTTTCCAATTTCAAATTTACCAAGCTTCTCCCCAAACTCAATCCCCAAAAAAGGTAAGTAAATCTTTCCATATTTTTAATTTCATATTGTCCATTTTCATATTCCAAAATTTAATTTCAATTGCACCAATCATATGTCTTTTTTCTAAGTCTGTTTTATACCATAACGGAAAAAATAAAGGAAAAAATGATAGCAGAAGAGAAAGGCAACAAGAGTAAATTAGGATTACATATCCTGATAACAATCAGGATTGCATGTGCATTTTGCGGGATTGGAAAGGGGATTGTGTAGGAGGTTTCATATCTAATTAGCCTCATGCACCGGATTCAAAGCTAGCAAATGTGCTTAGCTTCAAGCACTTCAGGTTGAAAAAGAGCTAGACATTGCTCTTTTTGTAGTGGAATAACATTCCTAGGAAGGGATGGAGTGGGTTGCAGAAGTCTCCGTAGTCTAATTGTTTTGACCTCACCCTCTCCTGTTATTTTGTCATTCATGGAGGTGGAGAGGGGAAGACAGAGTTGAAGTTTTGTAGACTCTGTCTCTTTTGTATTTTGCATATATTATTTTATATGAGCTCGGTTCCGGACCAAAAGAAATGCTACTTGCATTGCATATATATGTATACCCCCTTCCTAATTTCTTTCTCCTTGGACTGTAGCTAATATAACATTATAGGAGACAAAATTATCCTCTTATGCAGACAATGACACTAGTTTTGCAGTTTCATCCCACTAGAGTGTAAAGGTTTTTAGGCTATTTCATATTTAATCCATCATATTTGATTTCTAAAAGGTTTTTTTAGGCTATTTTATATTTTGGATATTTATCATATGTACCAAAAAAATTACATAAGACAAGAAATAAGATACAATTTATTATTGTATTTACATACAATATACAATTTCTAAAATTATAATTTCATGATCTTCTAAAATTTTACGCATTTAGAACCAATAAAGTGAAACACCCCGACTACTATTTACCCAATACACAGTGTTTACCGAACAAACAGTGCCGACACGTGGCACAGACAGTAAATACAATACGAAAATCCGGCTCAACGGCCCAAAGATATTATCATGACACCCGACCTCGGGTACAACAGTATCAATAGCACAGCGGAAGCAATTTTAATGATTACAACAATAGTATAAATCGACTCGATGCAAATTATGGATCCAGATCCGTAGGAGGAGATCTCGCAGCCTGCCATAATGCATACCTGCACAAAGAACAACGTAGCCTGCCGATGGGGCAGGTGAGGGGTGAGATTCTCCATAATCTCACCGACACATAACCCATGATGAACAACATAACATATTTAACAGTCAAGAGCACTTCAATACGGCATACGAGTAGTGAACAAAACACATAACAAATACAGCCACAAAGAACAATGCGGACTATGCAAATGTCCACCCCATCGACTATGCAATGCACTGACCATCTAATACTGACTGTACCATACACTAGTGCCCGACCAGGACACCTCAACTCAACTACATATTGGGTAACCAACCCAGTATCAACAGACTATACAACGCATACTCTAGTCCTGACAGTCTATACTCAATTAGAGGTTCCTCATCGTATGATAACATACCGTTACTGTACTTGCCGATCATCTAACCCGGTACCAAAACAATCTCAAAATCACGTGAGCCTCGCTCACCGGGTAGCCGGCAACCTGCATGGTCCATACCCAATCAACATCACAAACCGGTCCCCGGGTAGAATCATAACACAACACGGTAACAGCAGTCACCACAACAACTCGTAACCACGACAACAACAATTCTCACTAAGCTCGATCTCTGGGTATCAACATACTCTTAAAAATGACAATCATCCAACTGTCGACCACGACCGACAACCAACATATCTCAATATCCGATCAAAAACGACAAGTGATACTCATCCGACAATTATCAAAAGAAACCGACAACAAAAAAAGGACAGCTGGCAACCGATGCCAACAACAATAGATTACTCACGACCAACGTCAACAACTAACACCCGCAAACCGGCAACCTATGCTGACCACGGTCAACCGACTAAACTGAGGACTGACAACCTCCCAGGGTGTGATCATGAGACATCATGCAAATGAACATATCACATCACAACCCAACAAGCAAAAGCACATCTTAAACAAGACTGGGCCAAGGCCAAAAGAATATTTGTTATTACCAATTTTATCTTCCGGGCCCCTGTCACTGGACAAGCTAGGGTCGTACCTGATTATTAACTAATTCCGGATGCCAGGCCAAAACACAATCCAAGATCAACATCCCAACATCAACCAATCCGGGATCAACATCCCAATATCCAAATCATCCGGGATCAACATCCCCAATATCCAAACCAAACCGGCCATGACACCACAGAACTAGTCTCTAAGCACCTAGTCGTACCACTACTTTCCATGTGACAATCATATCATCATCTCAAATTCAATTCCAATTCCAATATCCTATCCTCTTTTATCCAACTTCCTATTATCTCAAATTATTCCACAGACCCATCCAAACATCAATCACATATAACCAATTATTCACAATTAGCAGTTCAACGATTACTCACAAAATCTACAGACCAACAACACATTCCAGCAACATCAACAACAATATCCGTAGCAAACAAATAACAATCAATACACATCTCAGCAGTTCAATCAATCAACAAAATACACACACAGTATTACGGGCACATATCCAAGGTTATCCATCCTCACAACAAATATCAACAAGTATCACAAAGATATCAACGACAATAACCATAAGATGCAATGGAACCTATGTGGTTCCAAGACCAACCATCCCGGCTATCACGGGTGGAATGACGTATATGCAACCTCACCTCATACTCCTCGAAAGCTGGTATCCGATTAAGCCTTGATATTCCTATAATATAATAACAGTAATCACTTATTATGCACAAACAAGATGATTATGCATGATGCCGGTTAACAATTATTAGACGGCTTATCAGTTCTTTTATTATTTCCATAATTATCTTATTCATTTCTGTGGAAGTTACTAATAATCTATTTTCCATCTGTTATACCAATCATATGCAACATAAATCAAAACCAAAACCGAGCGTCCAAGCCGATATCCCGGCCCTTAGGCCGCTTATGACAATAAGGCATATATACGTACACTTCCACGTAGTGTATATTTAAGATAATATATTTGTAAATAAATCAAGTTACGACCCGTTAAATACCCAAAGTCCATATGACGTAAATAATATTTCTTAAACATAATTAGTCATAAAAATTCTATTTGTAATTAATTGAAGTTATGACCTATATATACATATATATTAGCTAGAAGAAATAACCGTTGTAAACGATATATACATTTACTAAATCTTATATAATCGTAAGTACTTATATACATAAAACTATAATCAAAAATATAGTCTAGCAATATCTATGCCGGTGAAAATAGCTACAGTACGTATATGTATATACTTGTATAAGATTAAAATCAATAATTTAATTAAGATACGGGTCTACTATTATTTTAACCAAAAGAATAAAAATAAACATAGTAGAGTTAAAAGTAATAGTAATAATATAGCTCATTAAGTAATATGACAGATATTTAATATTTAAATAGAATGAAATTCATGCATAATAATATAGCAGATAAATGTAAAATCACTAGCTGAAAATTATATAACCGATAATAAGATAATATAATAGATTTATAATATTTCATCAAACCAATAATACAAAATAAACAGCATACGTTCGGTTCATATTAATATTCTAAAAGTATAATAATAATAAAACATCTTATGGCCATAAAGTAAATTCCATTCAGATATATATTCATCAAACTTATAAATACATAATTAAATCCAAATAGATGATATCGTTTTTAATCCGTAAATTAAATCATTTACCACTTAATTATATAATTCGTCCATATGTATATATATTACTCATCCATCGGTTTCGTTATTAGGTCCGTCAAACGCGTATATGTCACGAGAACATGGGCCTCCGCACGTTCGGCCCGTTTTCGAGTCCGTTGTGCAAATCGAGCCCAAACCCGAGCCCATGGTGTAAACAAGTCCGAGGAATTACCACGTCCAGATATCTCGTTTCGCCTGCTGGAAAGTCCCGAGCCTTCGCCGGGAAAATACCCGAGACGGAAACCCGCCGGATTCCGGCTGGTACTGTTCACGGCAAACCAAAAACTCCACTTCTCAACTACTGTTCATGCTCACAAAACATCCAAACACACACAGCAACACCCAACCCGCACCCGATTCATTCAACACCAAACCACAACCATTGAACACAAACCATAAGACCCGATTAGAAATTCATCCACACACAAGAGGAACCTATCACAGTATCGTTAATTGAAATAGGAAGGGGTTCGATGGCGGTGGCTTACCCAGTGTCTGCTACTGTTGGCGGCGGCAGATCGAGAAGAGCAAGGCGAAGGGAGGAGCCGGAAGAGAGAGGGAGGGTGAAACACCCGTGTCCCAATTTATTAATATAAATTACAAATTAATTATAAATTGACCAAATTGCCCTTATCATTCCCGGGACACCCGTATCCCAAATTATTCATTAAAGAATATACATCATGTGAAGTGACCAAAATGCCCTTCTACCCGGGATACAATATCAACAACAAAATCAATGAACATTTATACAACAAATTAC